>OMLP01044382.1:8551-41970 GCA_900302685.1 Spondyliosoma cantharus
TGCCTCTGGGGGCTTTTTTAGATTCTCAAAAAGCCAGACTCCTCGCGGCGAGACAGATTTCCCTCTTGTTTGTTCTCCATGTGACACATGGCATCACTCTCGCTCCTAAATCTTTTGCTCCTCTCTGTCCTCCAGATCTGTATTACAAGAGGAAACAATAAAACAAAATAAGACACGTCAGTGATCACACTCGGCGGTTCTTCTGTTGTCTTGTCCTTTATTGACAGTAAAAGATGCTGTTGTGTCATGTGATAACAGAGTGCAACCCAGAGACGTTGAACTGTGTATAAATTTGGAGAGAGCTGTGAAACACTCCAGCACCTCGCCTCTAACCACATCCAACCTTTTTCTTGTGCGATGGCCAGATGGCCCTGCAGCCCGTAGAACAGATTTCTCTCAGTGCGCGTGTTTGTGTGTCAAACTTTTTCGCCTGAACAGCGGGGGCTTGTCAGTCAGATCAGACAGCCGGCCTGCACCATGCTGCCGCCATCATCACAAGAAGAGGGTTTTTCCCTTTCAAACCACAGGCTTGATGTTAGCGAGCGAGAACAAAGGCTGATGAAGGGGCACAAGAGACAGAACAAGTGACAGAGATTGTGCAATTGATCTGTCTTTGCCACAGCTCGCCCAGCCTTCTATCCCCGGTGCGCGTGAGGAGGGGGAGATGGGATGCAGCACCACAGGTTTCCGACAGCAAAGCAAAGCTCAAGCAGAGATTCCTCATTAGGCCTGAAAAGGTAGAAAGCAAGACGAGCTTGGTGCATGTGGTAAGGATCAGAGTCAGGGATAAGCTACCACAAGAATGATAGCCTCACCAACAAACCAAGGACGCTACTTCCTAGTGGTGATGCTAAACATAGAATAAGATCATTATTTAGTTCCTGTTCTTCACTCAGGATCACCATCAATCCCTATGGCCCAGTTCTTCTGTAAGGAACCTTTCTAACCGTAAAGCAAAATACACAACGAAGACCACAGACAGCTTGGAATCTACAACAAGATTTTCAGTCATGCTCGCAGCATGGCTCTAGGGATGGTAAAGTAATTTGGTCCAATACGTTTGTCCAGGCTGAAAAAGCTTAAGAACTCTCGGATTGATTGTTATGACATTTTGTAGAGACATTCATGGTCCTCCTTGGATGTATCTCGCTTACCCCGGTGATTCTCTGACTATTCCTCTGACTTCACCAGAGGGTGAATTTCATTTCACCTACCTCGTGGAATATCTCAACATTTATGTGATGGATAGGAACAAAATCTGGTACAGAGATTCATGTCCAGCTCAGGATGAATTGTGATAACTTTGGCACAACCAATGACATTCCCATCAGCTTCAGTTCTGTGTTGTGTTTTGTACGTTAACTGTATAAAGTATGAACATCCAGCCGGAAAATTGAAGCCAATGTGGAAGTGTCTTAAACCGGCATTCTTTCTAATGGCCAACAGGGGGGGCGACCTCACTGGTTTCAAGAAGTCCAACTGTATGTAAGCTTATGAGAAAAAAAAAGGCCAAATTTGAGGCCTCAAAACAGTAGCCCATAAACCAATTGAGGAGGTCAAGGTGAGTTTACACTTGGTTAAATATGAATTGTCAGCTAACATACAATTCTGTAAAAAACATGACAGATTTTCTCTATAGCCTTGTTATTAATATGTTTCACAGTCACAGGAGATGCATAAAAGACAATTTCACTATTTCACAATTTAACCTGAACTTCAGTCCCGACTAACTTCATACGTCCCCTGATTGGTTACATCTGCTCGAAGCCACTAACGCCCTTAAGCCTACATCCAAACATTAATTTGGGAAATGAAACCCATTCAACAAGCATTCAAGCCAAAGCGAACCGAAGCCACTGAAACATAACCACCAACACGCAGATGTTAAGCACGATTGACTCTAAAACTCATTATCAATCTAAATTCTCTTCATCTGATCAAACAAGCACAGCCAGTTATGACAACATACACGCTATCAGGTCCTGGCCCATGTTTGGCGCCATGTTTGTTGTGGTTGTAACCTGGTAACTGTGCCAGCCAATTTCCCACATAACCTTCACCAGCCCCCCCTCCGCATGGCTTTTCTGTGGTTCAGCCAAGTTCCCTGCCTCAGAAAGTCAACAGCAACCAGACACAAATGTGAATTTGTGGGTCTCAGATATGAGACACAGTTAGAGCTACATCTCTTTTGTAAAGAATAAGGTGTTGTGTTCAATGTTCAATCTATAAGCTCATATACGTCAAAGGGCCTGGGTTATGTTTCCGTAAGGAATACATCATTTCTTTGTTAAGAGAACATGCATTTGCTGAACGTTCAGGTCAGGCTTTCCATCACTCGATGCAAGAAACTGATAAATATGTATATTTTCAAGCCCTTTAAAGAAAGCCTGGCTGATGAGGAAAACAGCAGTCTAGGCTTCTAGCATTTTTGTTTCTTCTACTGTTCGGTGTTCAATTTATTTTTCAATTTTGTAGATAGTAATTATTATTACAGGAGTACCAGTAATTAGAAACTATCCAACTAAGCACAGAAGGATAAATAAAGCTCAAGTTGTTAGTCATAGTTGAACTTTTAGTCACTGAATACCATAATAGAATTTGTGTAAACTAACAGAGAAATAACGAATAATGATGATGATGATGATTTTATATCCAGTATGAAGGTAAAAGAAGTATGTTTTATAATTGTGTCTAATATGACACCAAGTTTCAAATATTCCATTTAAACCTGTAATTTATAGATCTGATTGTATTAAAGGACCGGTGTGTAGGATTTAGTAGCATCTTGCTGTGAGGTTGCAACCAACTGAACCACGAAAGGGCCTCTGTGGAGTGAGTGTTTTTGTCCTTTTTAGGCTACTACAACATGCCGAACTTTGAAAGGGGACGCAGGAAGTGCACTGAACTTTGAAGCCAATTTGACATAGTGGCCAAACAGTGTGACCACATCACATGATGCACACGGGACCAAAATACTTCATCCAACCAGCCTACGTTGTGACAAAAAGCAGCTGAAAAACGCCTCGCAAAATGACTCATTTCACTATCAAAAGTGGATCCATTTGGTCCAATAAAGATTTTCAAAGTCTAGAAGAGCAACAGGATTAAATCATTGCATCCACCTTCAAGCTATCAGAGGAAATATTCACAGGAAGTAAGCCGGCAGAAGTCTGTGGTGCACCTGCTCTGTGGGCCCCACAATATGGGAGCTATGCAGACGATACATGGGAAGTCAAACACGTTTGGCTTCGTGTGCCAGTGACAAACTTTAAATAAACTGGGCCCCTCCTCCAAAACTGTATCCAAATTTCCCTTAATATACCCATGGGACCTGCTCCCTTTGTAGATATAAAAGGCTCATCTGAGCTCATAAAGAAGCACAATTATTATTTTCAGGGTGATTATACACTAATGAAAACATAATTACGAATATCTTATGCCGAGAGATCCCCATAAAATCCTACACATTGGACCTTTTTTCTGCAATAATTACTGTAATTAACATTACCGAGAAATTAGAAATGCAATTATGCTGCATTTTCCTCCTGGGCTATGTATGTAAAAGTTGCTAGACGCAGTATTAATTGTTGTAAATCTGCGTGATGATGCACCACAGGGCTACTCGCAGACCTCCCAAGAAATTGCCTTATTCACTTCTGCTTTACTTGACAGTTCACAGTTTAAATTGACCGGATAGACTAACATCCTGTTCCTCACTCTGTCTTTAAAATATGCACAGGGCAGAAGAAATGAGGGAGGAAAAAAAGGTTCAGGGTGACATCGGTTGAAGCGCGTCTAAGACGTTTTGGTATAAATCCCCTCTGATTAACCTCCACGGTGGAGATAAAAGCAGCGATATGCCTGAAACGACTTAATAATGTCAGGCACAGTGTAAAACACACACCAGCGGCTTTATACATTATGCACCAAAGGCCAGCAGAGGGACTCCCGCGAAAAGATAACATGACCTACCCCCGAGAGAGATGGAGAGAAGGGGAAGAGGAAAGGGAAGGAAGGAGAGGGGAGACGAACAGGCAGCCACTTAGAGAGGCTGGACGGAGACAGAGGAGGAAATGAGAGGGTCAGCAATGAGGATTCAACAAGAGTCTATCAACTTCAGTACGTAGTTGACTAAGGGAGGATGGAGGAGAAGGAGGAGGAGGAGGTGGAGGCCACTCCAAAGGCCCCCTGAGGGCTGTTCACACAGCTCCCATTAATCTGCACATGATTCAGCAGAGGGAGAGAAGAGACTCCAACCTCCGTGGTCCGCTAGATCATCACACACCGCCGACTGGAGTGTGGCAGGAAATTCTTGCACATCAGTAATAATGGAAGACATGTTGTCCTATTGAACAGCCGCCTGAGAGATTTATTAGCCACTTGGAAGGGACAAGCATTAAACCAGTGTTTATCAGCTGCAACTAATTGTCGCTAAAAGATCAACAGATTTGAATATATGGAGATTTCCTGTGAGTGTGCTGAGTTGATTACAATCCATGATTTATTGCCGAAACCCAGTAAACATACATCAACACCTGTTTATTACTTATTAGAGTAATGTGACTTTTTAAAGTTAGTGATATTTACCAGAAGTGAATATTTGGGCATTTACAAGATCTCTGATTTTTATGCCACAACAATTAAAGGGAAAAGAAGATGTAAGTAGGATGCAGTGCAGATTCTAATCAGAAATCTGCGGGTGTGAACATATGGTGTTAGGTTTAATACAATGAGAATGTGTTAGAGGCACGTTATGTCATTAGACTTCCTGTTATATTAGGAAGTTTCCCCAGCTTATAGTAGCCACTAATTAAAAGAAAGTGTTCTGCCGGTAACCAATATGTCTAATGATATATGCACACATTTTCTCCATCTAAATGCACTTGCATTTCTATAGCGCCTTTACATTCTACTGACCGCTCAACAATACTTGCCACAATCACCCATTCATATGCTGACGTCCATGCAAGGTGCCAACTGCACATCAGGAGCAATTTGGGGTTCAGTATCATGCTCAAGGACACTTTGACATGCAGCCAGGGGGAGCCGGGATTCGAACCAGTGACCTTCCAAACACTAGACGACCCACTCTACCTCCTGAGCTACAGCAGCCCCGATGTATGATGAACAATATATTGTCATTGCAATAGTCACACTGCAGGACATGCAATGACAAATAAGGCAAATTCACTTTTTTAAATAGTGAAAGTTGCCAGCAACCATTTTTCATTTGAATATTTTTTGAGGCCAGATGGAACCTTTCCCAAAGGCAAAGTACATGCTGGTGTAGCCACTCCTTAAAGCAGGTTGATGCAGGTTTGACTCCGGGATTTATATGGTCACTAAATATAGCATCCCCACATTGCACCAGTAGTTTTTTTTTTAAAGTCCTATATGTGACATAAATTGAAAATCATAATAAAATAATACCCAGATACTGACTTTATCATACCAGAGGTATGGCACTTTGAGTTTTTAATAAAGCCACATATTGGCATGACGTGTACATGATATGTGTGCTCACAGATTTTCAGTCTGACACTGTTCTCAGTCTCCCAACAGAGAATTTCTGTCTGGAATCTGCAATATTTAATGCCGGCCGGAGCAGAGCCACAGAAATAATAACAACAACCAAACGGTGTTTGCTGTTTCCACATGTGGAGAAGCTGCAGCGACGGCTTGAAAACATTTGGGAGGACGGCGGGATCTCACATCGCCTTTCATGTCTTTAAAGAGCCGAGCCATTCAAATAGCTCCTCTGAAGCGCTGCGATGGCTCCCTCCAAAGGCTGGCCGATTGTGACGGCCTCCACCCAGACGCGGTGACCGCGCCTCCATCTCTGCTGCTCTTGAAGATACCGCTGTGGCTCTTTTGGCGGGCTCGACCCTGGCAATCAGCGAGACTTCAAACCGCGGCGCCACCCTTTGAACGGTGCTCATGAACGTCTGTTGCCAAGCACCGCTTTCCCCTCGGCGTGGAGATTAGAGACGCAGACGAGGGGAAACAGTGGCGCTTTCAGATGCCTCTCTGTCTCCTTGTCAAGCCATGCCTGTAACATAATGTACTGTCAAGGGTACAATGTGCTGCTAATACCAGTGTAGAAATACAGCAAACTCACTACTGTTCACAAATAAAACATCATGCCCAACATTAATATACAGCACTGTTCTGCAAGAGTTGAATACGTTTATCTTATTTTAGTAAAAAAAGTAAATTAACAGTGCAAATACTTGGAAGTATCTCAAATGTCCTGGCTGACTTTTTGGTTCTGTCTTTCAAGAAAAATAATAGTTTTGGATGATGGAGTATGAGACTGGGTGACACCTTCGGCTGGGTTTTTTGCAGTGCATTCCCATCTGAAGGAGTCATTTATCCAGCGTCCTTCCCTCTGCTGGTGACTAAGTGCAGACCAGACTCTGTGTCATGTCTGTGGGTGCTGCTGTGGCCAAAAGGCCTTACAGCCAGCCATACATCATCAGATATTGATACGGCTGCACCACAGCGCCATGGCTGACATTTGATTCATAGCTCTGGGTGCTCTTTTTGAATTCCTAACAGTCAACAAGGGATCATGGGGAAATGTCAATGTTGTGATGGTTTGGGGCACCTCAATGACATGAGGTAGACCGGTAGGAATAATGGAGGCGGCCTGGACAGGTAGCTAACTTTGTCTCGAGCTAATGGCCCTTTGGCGTGCGGCATTGTTTGTGTTTCTGGAGGCAGGATTAATATAGACTTTATACATTTGATCAGAGCTCAATTCTGTCTGTCAGTTTTGCTTTAGTTAAACGTGTGTCTGATTTTTAGCAAGCAGAGTGAGAAACTATCAATGTATTCATATTCATTTTTTATTATTATCTATTCATGCCATGGGTTGTGAGAGGGTGGGATCTAAACACCTGAATCAGCTTGCATCTGATTGGTCACCTCACCCATCATTACATCAGCCTTCGAGCACTGTATCCAGTTTCATGTATACTTATATAGGCGTTTCCTTAGGTAACTTCATGTGCCAATTCAAGATAAAGCATTTGTCAATGTATGATTTTGTTAAAAGTCATAAAGGTGAGTATATATAAATTATTTATTATTACTATCATTATACGTACAGACATTTTACCGTGGCAACGGTGGCGCATAAAGATGCAGCAGCCGCTAGCTCCTCCAAATCATGCTACATTTTTTTTTTTTTAACCGCCATTTTTCATCCTTATTATTGAAGCACCTGCTGCCTATGGCTGAAATACTGTCATCATCATTGGAGAGAAGAGCCGGTGTTTCGGATTAAGAGCAGTGGACTTTGAGACCATCATGGATCATGGCCTGTGGCGTCTTTCGACCATCCGACCTGACAGTTTGGACCGCCCCAGGGAGGAGGAGAGTCAGACCCATGCTAATAAAGCTCGGTTTAAGGCTGCTCCTGGCTAATGTCTGGTGGCAGGAAAAGGAAATGGATAAAATGGGACTCTGGCTTGCAAGACAACATGAAAAATCGGAGACTGATGCCCACAGACACCTGTCTCCATCACAATGAAGAGCCTAGGAGTACAGCTGGACAAGCAGAGGTGGACTCTGTTTATAACATCGATGCTTGGTGCTCACACAGAGTTAAAGCTGATGGGCAGTGCTTCCCCAATATCCAACTTTTGATATGAAGATGACGAACACATTAGCATCACCATCATACTGCTGCTGTTTACGTACACTATGATACAGAGTCAAACGAAGCACTACAAGTTTATGTATATTTGTATATAAATAACTGTATATATGTTCTGTAATTTGTGTGGCATGAAGGAGTAAACAAGCAGTGTATACAATTGGAGGAGGCCAAGTGAATTCAATGATGGTCTAAAAAAACTGACTGTTGACAAAAGCCTGAAAAGTTCTCTTCACTTTTGAGCCGGTCCCCAACTTCAGCTTGCGATCTATAGTTGAGTCGTGCAACGTGCTGGCCTTAAATGTTGTAAAATAACATGCTCAGTGCTGGGTAGAGCTGCAATGATTGGACACAACCACATTTCCAGCTTATTTGATAATCAATGAATTGTTTCAGTAAGCAAGTATGCAAAAATTGTTTAACATTAACTGGTTCCAGCTTCTTTTTTTGCTGCTTTTCTTTGTCATTTATGATAATCTTAGGAAGAGTCTTTGGGCAAGACTTTACTTTGGGCTCCTGAAAATTGTGATGAGCATTTTTCACAACATTCTGACATTTTAAGAACATATTTAAAATCGAATAGTTGTGAATATAACTGCCGGATTAATAGATAACGAAAAGTTAGTCGCAGCCCTATTGCTGAGTGAAACTCCCTGTGCCGTGTTTTAGCTTCTCAGTGTGGTGACAAAGTTAACCTTTGAAGGCTCGCGACAACCTTCAAATCCCCTCTGGACAAACTGAACGCATGTATGTCAAACAGAGGTGTTCAGTTGGAGATGTGAGGTGTTTCTCCCAACGGCGATGATGTGTTTATCCTGCAGACAGTGGCTGTACGTCCACACCTGCCCTTTGGAGAAAAAAACGGTGCTGCTCTTTTCTGCCCTGATGAATGTGGCTTCTAACAAACATCCCCTGACAGAAGAGGCTTAAACAGCGCATGATCCCTCTCACCGCCCAACCGCTGTGCACACACAGACACAGCCGGCGCGACATAATATAATATGCACTTCACAGCCCCTCGGATGGAATGAATGCAAATAAACCGTGCGAGAAAGCCCTTTGAGCGTGCCGGAGAAATCAGTTTGTGGCCCCTGCTCTTTTAACATTTACTAAAAATCCATCACGTGGCGTTTGCAGAGTAAGCAGAACGGCAGATAGACTGTAACAAATGCTCATGCTCTCTTTTGTCACCTTTTCTTTCCTTTTTCTGGAAAAAAAAAAACCCCTTTCAAGTGCACATACTTCATAAGCTCCTGCAGCAGGCCAGCAGAGAGAGCAGGAGAGGCATGACAATAGACTGAAAGGAGAGTCAATATTGAACTGAGCAGGAAAAAAGGCAAAGAACACTGAAAGGTCTTTACCTATTGTGTGTGTGTGTGTGTGTGTGTGTGTGTGCGTGTGTGTGTGTGTGTGTGTGTGTAAATCCAGGTGTTTAAACGTGGATGTCAGAGATTATCACTCTCAAAGTCCCTCTAATATTCGCAGTACCCTTGTGCAGATGGATGAGACCTCCGCCTGGGCAGCCAGCAAGAGTAATTCTTTACTAAAATTAGACAAAGGAGAAGAGGACGGGGTAAAAATAGGCATGTCTTTTTTTTTCCAAGCTGTGCTATTTCTGTCTCATTTCCTCATACAAATCCTGACAAGTCATTATTTGAGGCCATTATTTCTTCTTGTTTTGGCAGCTGGGTCGTTGGCATCGTTATTCAAAGTATCATCCAAGATTCATCTTCTCATCAGCTCAGGCGTTTGGACATTTTTCACCTCTTTTTTTTCTTAATTCTCTCCAGGGACTGTTAATATGTACTGTAGTTACTAATGCTGAGATCACAGTGACGGGTGAAACTGTGAATTAGATTTTATAACTTTTCAATTAGATTGTATAACTTTTAAATGATTAAAAAAATGTGGCAGTACAGCACACTTTGTGTTCTTATTATAGCATTTTCTCTAGAGGAGTCTTCACCTTTCTCACCTCTATGTCAGCTGCTGCTCACCGCATTAAGTCAGTCAAAAAGTTCTGATGGTACTTTGATTAATAGAGTCAATAGTGGGATTGTAATGATGTCATCATTCACATTAATAAGGATTATTCCCTGTCTGGGACTGAAAAGTGTGATCTTAGTTCACATTTCAAAGCTCACATGTTTAGTGTATCTGTGTATTTTCTGATGTATGGTATTATATTTGTGAAAAGAAGTCTGTTCACATCAGTATTCATGCCTGATTGATAGAATAATTAAATCTAGCTATAGATCTGTTGTTCTTCATATCATAATTCTTGTGTTTCTCAGTAAAGGACTTTGGTGATATGTTTGTCTTGTGCAGTCTTTCTGTGAAATGGTCAAATGGACTGTGTTTTTATAGCATTGTCTACCCTACCGACTTCTCTAGTGTACCGACTTCTCGCACACACATTCATAGAGGCTGCCATTTATATCTGTGAATTTAATTGCCATTGAATTCTGTGCATATGATTTCATGGCATTTAATGAAACATGATTCTCAGACGATGAGGCCGAGCTTTCAGTCCGTGCAGACTCGAGTCAGCTAATAGGGCCGCTAGCTGCACTGCTAACTCAGCTAGCTAGCTAATGGCAGCTACAGTTATCATCAGTTAGCAGCTACTATGGCATTATGCTGCCCCCTTTTTGTTTGTAATATGAATTTGACAGGTAGCCAGTTCTTACATATGTCACTTCATGAATACTAAAGATATTCATGAACTAATCATGACTTAATGATTCATAAATTCAAAATCTCCTGTCTGTTCTCTAGTAATTCATTATTATAAACTAAACTAAAACCTTGAATCGCAGTTATTCAGAAATTACTCATTAACGATTCATTAATATTCAAATCATTCTTGATTAATTTCTTACTCACTCCTAAGTAACTACTCACGTTTTCAGGACGAATTGTCATCACTTTTGTGACTTTTCTTAGCGCAACCATCTGGTCAAAATTAGCATTTGTGTAATTTACATTTTACCTCAGCCGTACTTTAAGTTCAGTGCTAAGTGGCAAATGTTAGCATTTTAATTCTAATATCATATCATTAACTAGAAGGTCCTTATAAAAGATGTGTGAGCTCTAATCTGTGAATGTATAAACCTGCATGCACTGGCTAGAGGTTAAAGAGTCTGCCTGAAAAAATGTCACTGCTACTTTATCTACATCCCTGGGTGCAATTTCCTTGATCTATTAGTCCCCTGAGGTACTAAACCATCTGTGTGTGTATTGTCTTGTGCAAATTATAGGATGTGTTAAAATATTTAACATCTTCTGTGTCCAGTCTGTTGTGCCACGATGTAGGCATGACAAGTTTCAATACCTGACAGTTTCCATTTTTAGCAGTAAGGGAGAAGGTGTTATGGTGACCCCGGCTCCATGTAGCTGCAGCCTGCCTGGCGGGGGTGCAGCTGGCAGGGAGAGATTGGACTCAGCTGGCACTGCTGGGGACTCTTTGGGTAGGAGGTTGGGTTTGTGGAACGGTTGCGTGAGACACCAGAGCCAAGCCTGCTGTGTTTTCCAGAGCCAGAGGCCAGGAGTGCCCCTCAGCGCTGTCTGCCTGTGTGAGACTGCTTGTGTATATTTGCCCCTGTCTCGCTATACTTATGAGGACCTTTGCCACAGAACAAAAACAATACAAGGACGAGGAAGCTGCTCTGCAAGTGGAAACAATGTGCTGGTCCTTACTTATTTAAAGGGGTCAGTGTAAGGTTTGGGATTAGATTTAGGGCCATGGTGGTGAATGTTACAGTCAGAGCTAGGGGTTAAAGAATAAAAACACTCTGTATAAGTGTGAGCAGATAGATGGACTTAAATAGACTAATTTCAGAACTGTTCATTGTACAAAGTTGTGTTAAATGTGACATTGTATCTTATTTTAATATTGGCACTTTTACTTTAACTGAATGACAAAAAATACCAACAGAGGTTTTGTATTTATGAAAAAAACAATGAAAGCAAAATTGTTTTCATATTGATTATTATGCAGCACCCTGATGGTGGATAAAAATAAAAATATATAAAATAAAGATAATAAAAAAGTGAGGTTTAAAAGTCAAAAGAAAGACACCAGGAGGTTATTTAGAGGCTGGAAAAACTTTCTTTGTCTTGTTATTAAATATGGCACACAGTAATCGTTGTGTTTGTAGGAAAATACAGGATTTACAGACAAAACTTTAATGCTGCTAATATCTGGGAGGTAGCTACCTGACTGAGTTACAGTTTGTTCCAGGCTCTCTTTGTTCCCACTGTGCACAGGGACACAACAAATCCCAGGGAGCTTTTACCTGTTACTATTTGGGGAACATCTAGTGTACCACAGAATTATCCAGAATTGTGTTGCTTTTTAATTTTCATCTATGCAATCATATAGCAAAGTACTCTGAATGTTGAAAAAAAAAAATAAATAAAAAGAAAAGAAAAGCAGAATTCTGTGTCTGTTGACATTTGTAACTGTGTGTTCACAACAGCCGGTTGCAGATGCACCATAAGGAGGTTTCTGAAGGCTGGAGGGCAGCTGTAGGACTGAGTCCAATGAGCCAAGAGAAGACGTCTGTCAGTCTGTGTCAGACAACACAAGCTGAGGAGTCATTATAACATGAAGGTAGGAATAATAGCATAAATCATCTGCAAAAAGGATTTTTAAAAAATGCAAAATGACAATGACAGCCCACAGGTATTGTGGATAAAGCTACACTTCAAAAGCAAACTCAGCAGTCACAGAAAAACATGGGAACCTTAGAGTCCTCTACAATCTTTCAAATGCAAATCTAGTAATCACTCACTTTTAATGTCTGGTCTGGTCCTCCAAATTCTATAAAAAAAACATGTCTGTCTTTTTTAGAGTACTATCGTCATCTTGACTGTATGTGTGTGTGTGGTTTTATCTAAAGTAATTCACGGTTCATCAGATTTTGATTCAAATATTGCTAAACTCTGGTTAGTTAATGGAAATTTGTGACATCACGGACTTCACTCATGTGAGAGTAGCAAGGACAAAAACAAAAAAGGAAAAATCTGTGGCTGTTAAATAGCCAAAAAATGTTGCATCTGTGTAGGATCCCAGCATTCATACTAAGAAAATAAATGAGAAAACAGACTGATAAACACTCATCAAATCCATTAAACTGTGACGGTTATTGTGATTGGAGCACCTTGTTATGAAGTACTTTCATTTCCTTTTGCTGTTGGCAATTTTCCTCAACCTGCCTCGTCTACTTCTGCTTGGCAATTTCCCAGAATGACTTTTGACACTGGTTACAGAAGGGGCTGTGAACTTCTTGCTTTCTATCAAAAATGCATTATTTCTTGGTGAGTTTTGAGTGCTGCAGCAGTGGGTCGAGAATCGAAGGAAAATGAACATCGGCCGGGAAACTGTCAGTGTTTCTATAAATTTACTTTTTTATAATTTATATTCTGTAGCCACAGTTGACCAAGAACTGAACATCACCCAAGAGCTTTTCTTACGACTTCATTATGTGAGAAAAAACTGTGAAGAATGGAAGGTGGGGTGCTCAAGAACCAGCCAGCCAAATCTCTATCGTATGTTCCACATATTATCTATAATGGGCCTCTGTTGGTCATTAACCCCAGGTAATCAGCTGTATTACGAAAACCCGCCTGCTTACTGCAAACTATTTTCCAGTTGAAGTGTCTTAGTTTTGCTGTAATGGGCTCCTCCTCATTTTATGGCCTCTTATGTTCTTCAGCACATTGCCCTTTTCACACACAATTACCTCCTCAGCTCCATTTCGGGCCCATTAGCAGGACTTCCAGGCTTATCCTTCCCTAAGAGCAGAGGCTTCAAGAGATATGACAAGTTCTTCTGCCTCTGGTAGGGGATCGTTTACTCAACTAAAACTGTGGAACTGTAAAGCCATTGAAATTCAAAATGGGAGAGTAAAATGAGCTGAATTGAGCATGGTAGACCTGTGTGGCAATAGAGCAGATCACTGTGGGAAGATGAATGTGAGTTTGAAGTTCTCATATCAACTTATACTTTCCTACTTTGGCTTCTGACACTGTTTGGTAGCAGCAGTGAGGATTTGCTGCAGATTTCTTCCTATTTATGAGACGAGTGGAGGCTTTTAGAGGTTTATCTCAGGGTGTTTATGAGCAGGTATCCAGTGTTTCCCCTATATGCATTCTACGGCGGTTTAATATCATGGGCGAATGGCGAATTTCAGTTGCACACAGTGAAAGCACTACATCCTAAGTTATCTTGAAATCGATTATTATTGTCATTACTGCTATTTGTATAATTTCTACAAGTCACCGTTGAAGTTGAGTGACTGAAATCCTTGTCATCCTAATCTAAGGCTGCAACAGGCGACTCATCGAACCGGTGGGAAGTTAGTTTTAGGTTGGATATTCGACGGATATTCACTCGGGTCCAGCCGCGACTTTATTGAGGTTTCGCCCAGTCTGAGCAGCAGGAGGATGGTTAGCTCACCTCCCAGAGCCTTGCGCTGAATCGCTGGAAACTGACCATCATTAAATTACTTAGCATAAATATATTTATATTATATATTAATAATTGCATTTTTTTCAATATCTTCCATGTCATGTGGCCCAGTGACTCCAAATCAGCAGCAAATTGTATTGGTAAACTGGACGAATGAGACACACCTATGTTTATTGTATTTTAGTGCTTCCTCTATTTTACATGAATAGTAATATGCAGAAATTATAATTTTTCTCTCAATAGCTTCCATGTCATGTGGCCCACTGACTTCTGAAACAGATTCTGTTTCCATAAAAAATATATAATAATAAAGAAAATAATGGTAAAAAAGAAGTTAACATATTGTCAAGCAGCATGTAAACTTCTACACTATATTGTCTCATGTCTTAGATTCTGATTCTGAAATCCTGAAAATGTTTTTTTTTTTTTTTTTAAATCTCACCAGTAGTCACCATTTAAAGGGTTATTCAAAAAAAAATTAAAAATGATGGAGGGGGGCATGCCCCGCATCCCCCTAGTGTTGCTAGGTTACCAACTCAGAGCACATGCTACAAAAAAATCTAAAAAACACTGTTATCTAACCCCCTGCCCTTCACCTCATTGTATATTTCTGTAGATAAAAGAGGGTCAGTAGCTTATTGTCAAATGTCAGCACATCAGCTCGCTCACTTGCATCACTGTAAAACATTTAAAATGCAGATAACCTTCGGGGCAGAGAATTAAACTCCATAGTCAGCAAATGGCTGTAGCCAGTCATTATAGTCACATTGCCTGATGGCAAGGTCACTGGCTGCGTTGTCAGATACAACTAACCTTTGGCCTATTTGCAAGTATATTGTGTCAAATCTTAAAATGCTGCAGGATTTTTTATTTAAAGTGAATGAAACTGTACATTTAATATAGAAACACTTAATTGGCAGGAATGTTTTCAAAGTGCAGGGTGTTTTAAGTGGTCAGGCAGTTCACATCGAGTTTCTCCAGGAGGTTTGGATTTTTGCGTGGCCCTTGGATTATGAATGGTTGTTCCTTTGAGGGAAGCCGGACATTTTGACGGATGTACATAGTTTTGAATGCACTTTTGGAGCTGCCAGTCCTATGTGAAATGGGCATTTTCACAACCGATTGGCTTTTTTCATACGAAAAGATGACATGTTCGAACAAAAATTTCCACATAAGAAATACATTTTCACATGTGGATAACACAATTTCATGAGCAATTTGCTTTTTTTCACATGTGGAAGCGTCCAGCAGTACACTTTAAGATTTAATGAGACAACAGAGGAACAATGGGCAGTATTATGTACAGCTGTCTCTGGTTATGATAGCTCTAAGATAAAATCCCAAAAATCCCATAGTTGTTATTAACATGGAAACAGAAAATGAAGATGAAGGGGAGAGAACAGATCCTTGTGGGATACCATATGGTGACAGAACATGTTCTGAACCTGAAACATAAAAGACATGAAACTGAAACCAGTTCACAGTTGAACAGAGTCCAGAGATGACTCTAGTGATACTGCAGGTCTTTCTACTCCATAACTGATGCAAAGGTATTACAGTAAAAGTGTTTGCAAGCTTCACAGTGAGAGAATCAAACAGCTCACATGGTGTTGTAGATAGGATGCATGGATTTAAAGATGATAGATAGATTAGATTAGATTTTTCCTTTTCTGTTTGGATTACAATTAATAGCTTGGACATGGATATTTTGTGAGCAGATTTCCATATTTGCATTTAACTTCTTTTTGAACAACAAATGGATAAAAAAGTCAACCTTAAGCATCCTCTCTCAGAGTTTTATTCCCGGCCATGTAATGGACTGGTTGATTTCACCTGTGTCTGCCCTGTCATTCAGTCACAAATACCCCCAAACTGCAACTGCATTTGTAATCAGACACAGTGGGATGTATAGAGTGGACTAAAATAGATCAGTCACTCAAATCTGGATAAACGGTATAGACATCAGACTGCTTACTCCGTGTGGAGCCAGGAATAGCTCTGTGATGCAACATTAGAGGAGGGAACCTTACTAAAGCTTACCAACAGGATGAAGTATTAAACAACGCAACTCCTCAGCTTTTGCCGTCTTTTAGTTGAGCTATGTATGAGGTTTGATATTGCACTTGGAGTGATTGCTCAGAACTTGTTATATGATTAAGACACTAACATTAATGAATGCTTTCAACTTTGGTTTATATTCTGTCCTTTCTAATAGAGCTGCTTATTTATCATTTCCCTCTTACAGCATCAGAAGAGCTATTGCTGATGTAATCAAGTCATCTCTCCCTCTAGCTGTGTGCGTGAGTGTTTCTCCATACAGCCTTGAGGTAAATCTGATAAAGCAAAGCTATGTTACCCTCATTCGGTCTCTTCATTCACTATTCTTGCCGCCTGGCACAACACGCGCAGAAGCCTCCTCCGAAGGGATTTATGTAAGTTGCCGTGTCTGGAGAAGTCTCCGTTCGGATGCCATCTGATTAAATATGAACACATATTTTATTTTACTCAAAACGAGATTCTCTTGTTTGTGTCACTTGTTTTCAGCAGGAAAGCGCTCTGTAATTCAACACAGCAGTTTGCTCAAGGAGAGAGGCCCCACTGGGGAACATTTGAAGACGTGAGACAGTTAAACGTTTTCTGAAGTCTTTGTGCTCTTTTTGTCCAATACAGAAGTGCCCTCTAGTGGAAGGGATTCACGTCTCTACATCTCCACATTGCTGAGATTCTTCTTTTTGTACAGCACAAGAATATTAACTTAACAATAAACAAGTTAACAAATATTAGAGTAACACTACATTATTTATACATATTAACCATTAATTAGTTGCTAGTATTTTGGCTCTTATATCAACCCACACAGGTTTTACTAGTGAATTTGTTGCGTGCAAGACCTCAATTTAGAATAGGGAACACATTATTATTTGCATTGACAGAACTGACAATGTATAGGATGAGATTGTAATTCATGTACAACGCCTTCTTATTGACTATCAATGAGCAGTAATTATGAGGATATGGAGAGGGAATTCTTGTTTGTAGTTGTAGAATATGACCATCCATGTGCTTTATAATGACTAATAAAAAGCGAATGCGCTACTAATATGCATGCTAATATTAATGGTTAATATGTGTTCCCTATTATACAGTAAAGCATTCACGAAATGGGTAAAAGGCAAAGATGAGAAACAGACACCAAAAGTCCCAGGAAGATTACATGGAAGTTTAGTAATGTTTCAGCAAGGTAAACCCATAATATCCTAAATACTATCAATTTAGAAAATGGTCTTCAAGCAGAGATTGATACTCAGTTGTATGTTTGCTGACATGTCACTCTCAACATGACAGAGCTCTTCAGAAATGTGCAGGTCATTGTAAATTTAGTAAGTTAATCATTTGTTTTCTAAATATTAAATTGAGTAGGGATAGACGAATTGTCGGCCCGGCAGATAATCGAGGCGAATATTCAGAATTTTTATGATTGATATATTATCAGAAATCTCCAAGCTCCGAAAAAGTGTGGTGATGTCTGTGTAATGTTAGCAGAAGGGAGGGATTACAACACTGAGTTCATAACTATCCTCCCATCTCAGGACCAGCGGCAGCCTGTGTGAGTGCTCCACTGCACTCCTCAGGTCTCTGTCTCCCCCTGCAGGCGTGTGACAGTCTGTCTATCTGCGCCACAAGAGTTGAGACTCATTTACCTAAACATGTGCACAACAGCTGCATCTGGAGCATGTCATAAAGGTGACATGTAGTCATGTGACATGGTCTGTAATGAAAGCACAAGGTCTGCACTGTATGTATGTGTAATATTTAAAGAAAGAAATACATTTATTGAAGGTTGCTGGGATAGTTCAGGTTTTTTGAAGTGGGGTCATATAAAGTACATATCTATAGTCGGTCTGTTCCCGACCGTAATTGCCGATCAGCGCAGCCTCAGTTTGGAGAAGCAGAGAGCCGCTCCAGTCCAGACACTCAGCTTTGTACTGCAGTGAAGGGAGTCCAGATGCAAAGTGAATTTTAACCACCTAAAACAAGGCCCACCTAAAAAAATCTATATCAGTTCAAGTGTACCTTGTATAGAGAAAATTCACACCACTTTACCGTAGAACCTCCGTATCCCTACGCATTAGCGCAACTGGGCCGTTGCGCTAATGCGCAGGGATATGGAGGTTCTACGGTCTGTGTCTGAAATTAAGTTTCCCCACAGAGGAGCCTGCTGTGCATGAGCAGGCTTGTAACCACGGTAACAGAGGAAGCCAGATAACCAAGATGCCGCATTTGCATCGGGTTGAATGCTCATTGCTTTGTTAGGGCACTGGCAACAACGTAAGCCCTGATTGTTCTATTTCTGATCAATACAACTAAATTACAATGAGGAGTGCCTCATGCCGAGTCACTGTAGTAGAGTAACAAACAATATTCCTCACATCACTGTAGACGGAGTTGCTAGTTAATCATTACCTGGTGCAACACCATGCTGCCTTTCTGAAGCATGAGTAACGTTATTTCTCTAAACTAATTCAACCACTTGAGAGTGTCCTGAACACAAACTAACATTATTATAACTGCCTGGTCAATTCAAAGACACTTTTGTTAACCAGTAGCCATAAAGACAAAGCTAAACACCTGAGTTAACATACAAGCTAACAAGCTATATTTACCAACAAGCTACAAGCTCAACTGCAACATTGTAAGGCGATATGCACTATAGCGAGTATTACTGTAACCACCGCCACCTTAGCCTTTTGGTTAAATAATAATATGAAACATATATCAAGCAGGGGTCCTTACTTGTCCAGCAGAAAAGCTGCTAACTCTGTGTCGCTCTTCAGTCCTTACAAAACCCGCAGCTCCCTCCACCTCTGAAATGACGCCCTGATATTTATCCTGGTTTTCTTTCTGGCACGGTCCAATTCTTTTAACACTGCTTTTATTTGTCTGTCTTCTTATTCTTATTGCCCTCTTTGACGTGGGCAATGGTTGGACATTTATTTGCTCTGTTGCCTCTCTGCCATTGTTCGCAGTTTGATCTTGAGCTTGTACCCATCTGACCAGGTGAGGGCACTGTTGCCAACTCCTCAGTAAGGAAAGTCGCTATTGGCTGTCCTAAAAGTCACTAAATGACGTCATCGCCAAATTTGCATAACTGGCCATGTGCATTTAATTGTAATGTGCTGTAGGAGAGAGGAATAACATCGTGGGAGGGACAAAAAGGGAGTAAAAAACAACCTTACTTTTACATTTACATCGGATCAGCCAAGGGCGCATGGGTGATTTCGCAGTCTGGACGCGGAGAGGTTAACATCTCCTCCAGGTCTGAATACAGCTAGGAGGGACAGCTGTGCAAGGACTGGGCCGCCTATGAGTGCTTTGGTACGGGGGAGGGGCCCACGGCAGCACCTGCTGCTCGTTGAGAAGAGCAAGAACGAGACTCGCTTTCACGTCAGAGTCTCGAAAAGTCTCCAATAAAATGTCAAAAAAGTCGCTATATTTGTCGCTAGTTGCTTTTTTGAATAAGAGTCGTAAGTTGGCAACACTGAGTGAGAGCAGGTGCTGCGCGGGGGAGGGGCACTGTGGAGTACGCACTGAGGGAGGGGGGCTGCCAGCAGCGTATGCACAAGCATGACTGACACTTCTCAGACACTCCCCTTGAATCTGTTTGGTTGTGTTGATTCAAGAGCGGTGGATTCTTGCAAATCAAATAACAGCAGCCACTGGGTGGACCCACAGACAGTGGATTTTTACACAGTTGATCTGTATCATATTGTACTGTCAGATCATGATGACAATTCTAGCAATTATAACAAAAAAATGTACAGACAGAGGAATTCCCCAGACTCCCTACTAAAATCACTCAATTTTGTGTGTTATTGAGTTGGAAGAAACTTTATATACTTTGTATGAGGCTTTCTACTATATATTGTCCTTCTTGCAAATTCAGCAAATGTTATACATGAATATAGACATATAGACTCCAGCCTGCAGTGTTGTTCATATACTGGTAACTTCTTGTTATTGTACAAAGTCAGTCATTATTTTACTGTACTGTATTTAAGAGCAGACAGCAGGAAAACATTCTTAGTTCTTTAGTTTTAATTTGGTTGTTATCTCACACATACACATGCACAAAACTCACACACGTTCACACAGACGGGGGTTAATGGATCTGACCTTTTGTTCTGTTCCTGTGCTACTGTCTAATGGAAGGCCTAATTAGTGTTTTTCCTTTTGCTATCAGGCCGACAAACCTACCAATCGCAAATCCCAGTCCCAGAGTCCTGCCCAGTGGTTTCCCCTCTGCCACTTCATGAATTTATAACTTCAGAGATGAAATTGTTTTGCTCCAATGGCGTTGTAGAAAAAGCACAATAATTTATGCTTTTAGGAAGTGACATGATGAGATTATTGCTTTAATAGAAAGATACACTTGCATATCTGATGAAGAAAAAATATTCTGTAATACTTGTGCAGAAGAAAAAACACTACATTTAATTGTCTATTACAATAGCATCTTAATTGCAGACGCGTGTTGAACATGAAGTTTCAATCTTAAGTTTCTTAAAATTAGTTTTTTGGTGAATGAAAATTAATGAATGAGGCAGAGAATTAGGTCTCTATGATCTCTGGCTCTTCCTGCTGTAAGTGTGTGTCTATTGTAGCCAAGTGCTGGATTTCAGTCATTACAAGGCAAAGAAATGTCCAGGAAAATATGTTCTAATCATTGTACATTCAGAACACATTACTATGTTTCATAAATCCTTCACAGCAAAGCAAAAACAAACAAAGAAAAGAAAACGTTCCAGGTGAGACTTTTATATAGAGTGTGTAAATACAACCTGCTAAAACATGTCTTTACCAAGGCGAAACTACGGAGCATTTTTATTAAAGGTTCTATAGTTAGTATATTTATATATAACAATGGAACACATCATGACAACCCAACAGAGAATCATCACCTGACTCAGCAGTTCACCTCAGCTCTATGACGGATTGAAGTAGCAGACTAACAATGTCACAGACGACCTGGTGAACACAGTGTAGCATTTAGAAATTTCCCGCTTATATTCATGAGGTGGCCAAAAAGCATGACTCCATTGTTGCTGTATATCTGTTGGATGTTTAAATGGACTATCATTTCTAACAAGTTTGTATCAACTTCATAAAGTCATAATACAAACAACGTTGTGTTCACTTCAGAACTCAACAAAACTGGGGTGACATCACCATGGGGGTCACACTTATTACCAGCATAGCTCTGTTAAATTTATCATTTTAGATCATCCACATGTGAATCGATTCCTGTTGTACAGCTAAACAATGAGCTGATACTCATTATGAGTTCCGTATAGCTGAAGGATGCTGTAAATTCGGTTATTCATTTTCTGCAGGTTCCTCACAATGTCACATTGTTTTCACATTCTTATCTGATAGATTGTTTTAATAAAAAAAAAACATAATGACTATAAAGGCTATCAATGTTATATTAGCCATACTAGCTAGATGAGCAAAAAGGGGTTTGATGTTTTACTCAAGGATGCTTTGATAGGTCATATGCTCAGTTGATCGGCTCATTTACCATCACTGGCAGTGACAGTGCTGTTGTTTAAAGGCTGTGAGTCTCTGTCTCTCGTAGAGGTCTGAGGAGAAACTCTTCCCTGTAGGAGAAGTGGGTGGGTTCGACCCTGTGGTACATCCTTTGCCTGCGTTGCAGCAGGTGGTAAAGAGAGAGGGTGAATTTAGCTAGTGCCAGTGTGCAAGGGATCACCACCAGCAGCAGTGCAGTGTAGAAAATCACCTCAGATGTGCTTATTGTGGTGGTTGGTGCAGTCGTTGTTATAATGGTGGTTGGTGCAGTTGTTATAGTGGTGGTTGGTGCTGTTGTTGTTATTGTGGTCGGGGTTGTGGGTATTGTTGTGGTGGTTGTTGTAGTTGGTAAAGTGGATGTTGGTGTTGTGGTAGTAAGTATTCTGGAGGTGGTTTGCAATGTGGTTGGAAGAGTCACGGTGGGTGTAGTGGTGGTTGGCAAAGTGGTGTTCGGTGTTGTAGTTGTAAGGATGGTGGTTGTTGGTACTGTAGTGGGGAGTGTCGTGGATGTTGTTGTTGTGGTGGTTAAGATCGTGGTTGTGGAGGGAAGGGTGGGGCAAATAAATTGATCTTCTGTTAATGATCCAATTTCCTGCCCTTTTAGAACTTCTGGATACTCACAGGCCCCTTGAGATACAATCTTGTCAGAGTTCGCCTTCATCCAGAGGTGAAGATTTATCAGATTACAGTCACAGTTCCAGGGGTAGCTTTTTCAGTTTTACTAAAGGCTGAAAAATATCCTCAGGAAGCGTCTGGAGGTTGTTGTGAGTGAGCTTGAGTGTGATCAGAGATTGTAGCTTTTCAAACACACCAGCATCCAGTGAATTTATCATGTTGTACTGTAGATTCAGCTCTGTGAGCTTCTCAAGGCCTTCAAAGTACTCAGCATTCAATGTGACAAAGTGGTTTCGAGACAGATCTACCTTCTTGAGTTTCTTCATAGGGCTGAATATTCCATTAGGAAGAGTGCTGAGATTGTTCTGACCGAGGCTTATGGAACCCAATTTAGGCAATTAACCTGTAACCTGCCTGTAAGCCGACAGTATAACTGTATTTTTCTACAGTTAACGTTAGCCAGTAGATGGTGGCAGCGGAACGTAGATGATTAACATTACCCAAACTTTTTTTTTTTTACGTCATGTCAACGCCACTCAATGCAAACAAGTGTGACAAGCAAACCAACTTTCATTCATCTATTCAAATATTCAGTTACAAAGCTAGTAGCAAGCTAAGTGAACATTGCATAGCTGATGCTGAGCTAACCATTGATATGCGCTAATTTGACTGACCTAGCAAGGTGAGTTTTCAGGTGCCTGATAAAATTTGATGTGGTGGATCCAGCATCCTTGATTCGGATACTGCAGACTTTGCAGTCAGCGCTCCTTTTGTTGGTGGCGTCCTGTTTTATAACCAAATGTGAAGACAATTGGTAGAGCAGCAGCTGCAGGTGTGCCACCAGTCGCCATTGTCGTCATCCGAGGTACTAGTGCGTGAGGCCGCGAGGCGTGCATCCGATACGTAATATGGTTACCATGGTCAGTGTTGGGGAAGTTATTTTTAAAAAGTAGTGTTTGCTCATTACTCGTTACTTATTAAAAAAGTAATCCCTTGCTTTACTTAGTTACCCTCTATGGAAAGTAACTTTTTGCGTTACTTGTTACTTTTACGTTACTTTTATGGTGCTTGACTTTGGGCAGAACCCCATCGCATTTCCTAAATGTGTCTACATAAAGTTCTACTATGGAGGACATAGCCACAAACAGAGCACTTGACAAGAAAACAACAAGTTACCGTTGGTTGTGGAGCTCCGTGCTTATCATGATGACTGACTGCTCTCTGCATGCTATTGCAAGTACCAGCCTCAGTGTCATGTCCTGTGATATTTGTTTGTTATTATGGTGCTTGGTGCTCCTGCTCAGCCATCCAGCCCGGTGCACCACGCTACCTTCTCCAGACGGGGTCTCCGCCCGGAGCTCGCAACTCCCTCACGATCTGTTTCCTCAAGTAATCATTAAATCACTCCTTCAACTTCTCCAAGCTTCAGTGTCCGCTTTTGGGTTCTAACTCTACCACCCAGTACAACACTCGTGTGTTGAGAGCCCGGGATGGGATGAGAGCCCGCGACTATTGCGCAAGCGGGCAGCTGAGGCAGTGTGGCTGTCAAATCTGTCCCTCGGAAAAGTAACGTTGTGCCCAACTGAGAAAGGAACTACGTTTCGTTACCACATTTTCAGTAGTAACGAGTTACACTACTTTTTACCCGAAAAAGTAGTTACGTTACTGTAACGCGTTACTTTGTAATGCGTTACACCCAACACT
Organism: Spondyliosoma cantharus; assembly: GCA_900302685.1. Classification (NCBI taxonomy): domain Eukaryota; kingdom Metazoa; phylum Chordata; class Actinopteri; order Spariformes; family Sparidae; genus Spondyliosoma; species Spondyliosoma cantharus. The sequence goes on from OMLP01044382.1 coordinate 32,593, forward strand.
GCTGATGACGATCAAATATTCTTGACGCACAAAGAAGGAATCCGAGATAAGCAACTCTGGCATCTGTTTCCGCTTGGAAACGTATAGACTGCTTGAATCCTCTAGTAGTTTCATCAATTATTGTCTTCATCCCTAAGATGTGTAACACTCATCCTGACCATTTATTTATAACTTACATCTATTCTTTATCGTGAAACAGTTCAGCCTGTAATGACGTTGACTTCTATCGCATACATAAGGTATACACATGTTTATGATGTAGACAACTTCTAGGTCCATACTGCACACAGTGTCCAGAAAGACGATGTATGTCTATGACAGCAATGAGCAACACAACGTGCAGGTTGATGATGTGGATACAATCTTGGTCCAGGATGAACACAAGGTCTGTGATTATATTTAACCTAGAAAGACCAACTCAGTATGAGTGCAAATAAGAAACCATTACCATCGTTTTTCATTGGGGTATTTGTTTAAACCAACCATCAACTAAATACCCATCAGCTCTCCACTCACTCAGATGCTTTCTGAATGATTAGAGGTATTCAGTGCTAACCCTATGTCTCATTGTCATATTCTTCGCAAGTGACATCATGGACGTCCACAATGTCGATGATCTTTTTGAGATCTACAACTCTGGTGACGTCTAGGCTTTACGGGAAGTCTAGGGGGTGCATGAAGTCTCTTTACATGACATCTGGGTTTTACATGTTGACTAGACTTTACATGACGTCTAGGGGGTGCATGTCTCTTGACATGACTTTTAGGCTTTACATAATACATGTAGGCATCACATTGCAAGCTTTACATCTTGTACATTTTACTTTCGTGCTTAAATAAATGTGTCCAAGATGTGTGTTGGTATCTCAGAAAAAGGAAACACCGTCAAGATGCTCAGAGGTGACTATCTATAACAGCATATAATAATGCAAGTCTTACTAAGTTGAACTCTAATTTTGTCTCATGGTTTGGGGTTTTAGTTTTGTGATTTACTGTTTTATGTTCAAAGTATTTCCTTGTGTGTCATGTTTTAATTTCCACTTCCTCTCTTTGTCTGTTTTCCTGCCTTTTTCGGTGTACAACTGTGTTTCATTTGATAATCACTCCCTGTGTATTTGTTTAGGCAGACATGAAAAGTCAATCAGATTTGCGCCGATGAGTTGAACATCAGGATTTTAAGCCTGCATGAAATCAGCCGACAGCTGAGCTGAGGCACACCGTTCGAATCCAAAATGAAATGTGTATTAGATGACTTGTCTTGGATGGCTTCCTCAAACTGAGTGAACATGATTTGTCTCTTGATATTACCTCCTCTCTTTCATCCTCCTTTCCTCCCCTAATTTTTCTCCTTCTTTCTGTGGCTTTCAGGTGCATAAACCAGTGTGTATGCTTTTGTCTATGCTTGTGTATAGTAGAGAGGGAGGAGCATTTGCGTATTCAAGGATGCCAGCCCACTGGGGAGCTGCAGCGGGCGAAGCACTAATCCTCACTTCAAAATGAGTGAGTTGAACGTTGGCCTCTAATCGAAAGCTAAACGCCCCCACAGTCCAGTCACTGATGTAACAGGTCACTTTCACAAACCTACACTCTTTAACACCCTCTTGTTCATTGAACTAAAGATGATAACAATCGCACAGTAGTACAACTAGTAGTGATACAAGCTATTCATATGGAAGTGTTTTGACAAGATGAAACATTTTAATTGAAGTACCATATATTTTTGCTCTTTACTTTATACCCAGATGAACCTCAGTCAAATGTCCCATTTCCTGATAAACTTATACTGTATGTGCTTTGTCAGAGGTTTGTCTTTGTTGAAAACAGCTAAACCTCCTGTAAGCACTGTCATCGTTTTAGCTTACTTCCTGTCCTCGCCTCCCTCCTCTATATGTCACCACGCATGCATCACTCCTTAATTTTTAAAAAGGCAGTTCTCTTTGCCTCTTTCTTTTCTTTAAGTGTTTTTCATTGAAAAAAGGAACATTTTAAAAAACTAAACAAAACAAAACAAAAAGCAAAAGGACTATATGAATAGTTTCCCTGTTGGTTTGACAATTGTAGAAGATTAAATGTGAGGGAGAAGTTTGTGAGTGAACTGCTTTGGTCAGCAAACAGATGTTGCCATTTATCGTGAGTCATTTGATTATGTGCTGGATGTCCTACATTTAATGTTAATTAAACAGGAAATACATCCAGGGCCAAGCAGTTACATGACAAAAACACAATTAATTAACATTCATTAAAATATTTTATTTAGTCTTTGTCAGCTTTTTTTTTTTTCTTTTCTTTTATATCCTGTCTCAATTCTCCTCCATTATTCTTATTCTTTTCCCTACCAAAACCTACTCAAAATTAACACCTGCTTTTTATGTAAAAAATAAAGCCATTGTTATAGTAGTTGACTACGAGGTCAAATAAACACGTTCAAGTCACCCTCTTTCTGTATCTGTCTCTACCTCTGTCAGTCTCATTCTATCCTTTACTTTGTCCCTCATTGTCTTTGTGTCTCCCAGGTTATTCATACAAAACATTATTCAGCATGGGGCTGACAAAGACCTGCCTGCTGCATGCTGATACAGCCACAGAGCACCACTCCAGCCCCTTTTCTCTGATGTAGCGCCATGCACACACACATAGACATTACACAATAAATTATCTTTATATTTAGAGCAGGATGATGTGTGCAGAAACTGAGAAAGGAAAGAATGGAAGCATTAAAAATTAAATAATTTCCTTCTTGGCCAGAGAACAAAGGGCCGAAAGAGCTTCGGTGGGCAAAGGAACAATTACACAGATTTTAACGACCAAAAGGATAGCAGTACATGTGCAGACAGACGAAGGGCAGCAGACAATGATAGATGAACACAGACAGTGGGCGACAATGAAAAATGAGAGGATGGCAATTGTTCTTGAAGTGACATATACTGATGATGGCAGCTGGGAAGTGAGGGATGACCAAAACATCAGGATGGAGAGGGTGTGTATTAGCAGTCAGGTCAGTGGAAGTTAGTGTCTGTGCAGCACGAGTGTCTGACGTATGTGAACACACAACGTGCACAGCTTTATCAACAATGAAAGGATTCACACATGCAGTGAAACAGCAACATAACATGGCAGTCAAAAAGTCGCCTGCTCCTCTCTCTCTCCTCGCCCTCTCGTCAAGCTCTTGGATCTCTTCGTCTGTAAGCTCGGGCTCGAAACGGTATGGACGTCCGTCGAACTTGAACACCTCGCCCATTAAATCATATTCTTCATACCCAGCCATGTCTTTAGGTGTCTCCTCTCGGTCTTCTGTGCTGTGTCTGTGTCACTCAGGTCACTGGCTTCCGGCAACAACTATCCACGCGAGATGTCACGTGACTCCTAGGCTCCTTTTTCAACTTGAAGGTCAATATTGTTTTTCGCTAATGACAAAACAACAAATTATCTGTGCATTCATATGGAACTAAGCTTGAGGAGCGGTCCACCATTACTCTCCTTCCTGTTAGGTCGCAGTCAGCGGAGCGATACTTTTTGGCTGCCATGACGGCCGCGCGCCGGAGACACAGCAGCTAACGTGAGTAGATCAAAAACTCTCTTTTTACTAAACTCTGTGTACACAAACAATGTTCTCAATGCTCATGTTCATGTGTAGAGACCCTGGTGATGCTACAAGCAAAGTTTCATGTTGTGTCAAGCCTTCTTAGTGTTCTAAAATGATGCTAGCTAAGTGCATTGCATTCCCGTTCAAAATTAACATGCCCGAAAACGAAACTACGGTAAACCTTAAAAGTGCGACTTTCGTCGTAATTATGCATTTACCCGAAGGTTTGACTCATATACATTCACAAATAAAGCCTAGGTTGCTTTTTTGCGAGAGTTTCACTTTAAAGGGGAACTTTAATTTCATTTTACAAGTGTTCTGGAATACTGTTGCAGATGTAAAACAAAACATTAAAAAAACCTCTTATGTCTCCTGAGTGGGCAGTGCAACCTCTGATAAATTGCCTCAAGTGATGTCACTTAGGTCAGTGTCAGTTGGGTCTGAAGACTACAAGTTCTGGAGGTAAGGTAAGATAAGATAAAATAAGATTAGATTATTCATTCCCAGTAGGAGAAATTCTATTTGGCATAGCAGCAAAAGGGAATAATATAGAAAGTAGCAGTGCACGGAAGGAATTGACTTAGAGAAAAATAAAAAAGAATGAAATAAAATCTACTCAAATAAATAGAAAAAGTAGAGTAGAATAAAAATACTGTACATACTAGATGGATCTGTGTGCATATGCCTGTGCAATGTTAATGTAATGTACAATGTGCAGAAAATGTCCCAAGATCATTAACTATAAGTGGTGCATAATTCGAGTCTTAGTGGATAATGAGGTACTGGTTGCTGCGGTGTTGTGAAGTCTAATGGCTGATGGCATGAAGGTGCCCCCCAAGCGCTTTGTAGCATGTGGCTGGATAAGTCTGTGGCTGAACGTGCTCCTGAGCCACCTCAGTTCAGCATCGAGAGGATGAGAGGGTTTGTCCAGGATAGCTTTTGGCTTTCCTCTCATCCTCTTTTCAGTCAGTGCCTCCACACTGTCCAGCTCCATCCCCACCACAGAGCCGGCCTTCCTAACCAGCTCATTCAGTTTGTTTGTACAACAGCTGCCGACGGCACCTCCCCAGCATGCCACAGCAAAGAAGATGACACTGGCTGCCACAGACTGGTGGAACATCCGCACACAATACAAAGGGACTTGAAGTAGTGAGGGCAGAGGGACAGCTACGGCATCGGCTTCTGTAACTTCTTTCTTAGGAGTCTCTGTACTCCTCCTCCTTATCATCTGTGACGCAGCCAGCAATGAAGTTGGTCAAGTCATACGATAACTCCTGCGGGTGGCACATCCCTTAGTTGAAGCAGAAGTCAGAGGTGTAGACGTGAAAAGAAACGGTGACAGTACACTTATCTGGGGTGTGCCAGTGTTGCTCGCCACCATAGCTGTGCTGCCAGAGTGCTGCAGAGTGCCTCTCCGCCACCTCTTGTCAACAGACGCCATTTTCTGTTGTGTTTTTTTTATTTTTTATATGCTTCAGAGCCACTGTAATAATCTGAATTTGACAAGTAACTAAAGTTATCAAATAAATGTAGTGGAGCAACAACTACAATAATTTGCCTTCAATTTTTTTTTATGACTGAATAAACTGAATAAACAAACTGACCTTAAAGGACAACACAATTTCATAATGTTTTTACTTTGCTTATATAAAGAGGACCCTGCCACCTTTCTGGCTTCAAATAGTGTTCTGGGGACCTTATTTACCTCCAAGAACAGCTTGTTTATTCAGTTATGGAAAAAATACATATTTCTGAAGTTGTATTAATAACCTAAATGTACTTGGTGTAACCTAAATGGTGAACCTGCTCCTCAAAGAGAATGATGTAACAGAAGACAGAAGTGAATACAAAAATTCCTCCCCTGCGTCAATAAAACTTTAAACTAGTGTGACAGAATGCTGCCCAAAATTTGATTCACAGATTGGAGTTTCTCTTTGGCAGTGAGCCTTTAATCTAAATACCTATAGCATCAATATATTTGAAACCTGTTAGTGCTGTAAACATACTTCCCTCCATTAGGAGAAGAAATGCACTTCAGAAATATGCAACTACATAGAAGTGCTGAAGCAACTAAGAAAGTGAAGTAACTCAGTTTGATCAGATTGAAGTACTTCTTATTTAATGTGTCCAAGCTCAATAAAGTATTCATTAGCAGGTGATGGATAACAAAGGCTGTTCTTAACCATCACAGCACATCTCAGTCTAATATGAGTCATAAACAATGTACAGTACGGATATGACATCCATCAGGCAAGCAGGCGATCAATTTGTCATTCATTTGAACCCTCTGAGGAGGACTAAAAGGCATGTTGCTGAAATAGTGTGCAAGACTGTCAACCTGTCGTCGTCACTGCTAAAATATACTGTAGTGCACTCTGGATACTGCGTGAATGATGAGGAACACAATTGCAAAGTGGAATTTGGCAGTCGAACGAAGTTAACCCTGCATGACCTCTTTTTCCCGGCTCTTTAGCTGAAAGAGAGTGCTGCCGGCCACTGAGAGGGCCACTACTGTAATTGAAGCAAGGGAAGGCCACATCTAAGAAGGGCTTCGCTGGGGCTGGAAAAGAGGATTGCCGATCATAGAACAAGAAAATGATCTTCTTCATGGCATCACAGTGTTGTCTTGTCAGTTTAGATACTCTGGGCGTCTTATTCTTTGTGTTCTTTAAAGCACAGGGGAGCAGCAGAAAACTTCAATAGGACGGCAGTGTCTTGTGGCTGAGTGACTCACTGAGTTTAATGAGGGTGTCTGTCAAAACAAAAGGATTTTCTTTTGATGTCTGGTGGTCCTGTCTTCTGACAGCTTTATCAAAGCTGCATTAGTTTGGTGGTGACTTTAGGTTTGTTTTTTTCTTATTTGATCTACAGTGATTCATCTTTTTATGAAATCCGTCCATCAAGGATCATTTGAAAATCCAAAGCTCAACTATGATCCTTATATAGTTCGTCTGTGATAAATAAAAGATTGCACTTCATTTTGGTATATAAGACGTTCTTAAGACCTTCTCAATTTGTGTTTTGCTTATGATTGGCTACCTCAAAGTCCTCGACCCTGCCTGCCCGTCGCTTGGCCGCCCAGCCATCTGCTTCAGTACTCCTAATGAAGCCTGTCTTTCTCTGAGGTCCTTGGAGACACCACCTCCACACTGGCCTAATCAGCCTCAGAAAAAGCTTTGGCCCCTCTGGTGGCATCCGCAGGCCAAATCTCAGTCCAGATTGGTCATTTCATCAACACCCGGCACCTAATGAACTAAAGGAAGGAGGGCAGCGAGAGGAGAAGGAGGGGAATACATGGATGAGCATGAGCCCTTTGTACAAATAAAGAGACTCTTTCCCTGATGAAAGTGGCTCTTTTGTTCCACTTCGGGCACGCTCAGAGGACATGTCGGTCTAGGCATTCTGAAGAATTGACATTCAGCTCTGTTATAAATGGTCAAGCAGTGAATTATTTCTCCCTTCTGGAAGATCTTTCTTCTCGCATGCCAGCTCTGTATGAAACTCTCATTTTAACTGATTGGTTCATTTGTGCTTCGAGGCCCATGCGCCTATGTATGCAAAATGTATATGTCTTTGCACAGGCAGCTATTTTTTTTGCTCTATGTCACCTGGGGAAGTCACATTCATTCAATATCAAATGATGGACTGTGTCACTAATGCAGCTGCAGTATAATAGATGATTTTTATTTATTTCATAAAGGTACAAAAAGAACCATAGAATTAATACATTTAACTGATGAGTTACCCAGACACAGTGATTAACTGAGATGTGTCTCCTTTTAAATGAGGGGAAAACTTTCTGAGAAGTGGCCTTGAAGAATATTACTTACAGCAGTTTCAACGTTATAATCGAGCTTATTAATCATTTATATAACCCCCATCCACAGCACACCTTACCCCAACTCATGCCAGATTGTGGCTCTAAATATAGTCCCTCATTTTCTCTCTCTTCTACACACACACACACACGCACACACGCACACACACATTAATGTTGTCAGATTTGTCAGTCCTTCCCTGCAGCCATATGTTGTCTCTCTGATTGAGCTCCCAGTAGATAACTCACTTGTGTATGGACGGATGCCAGAGGGACGTCAGATAACTAGCTGTCCCTGCCGACATATGTACATGCATGTGTGCGTGTGTGTCCGTGTGAGCACTTACGCGTTTCTGATCATCTCTAGGCCGCAGAACCTTATGCCAAGTTATGAAGCTGGGTTTTTAAACAAACTTGATTTATATGGTTATTCTCGTAAAGTAAGCCCAGGCGACGATGGCGGTGCATTTCCATTTAGAGTTTTATTGAGGCGGTAGAAATGATAAAGCGAATGATTTATGAGCAGGAGTGACATGCCAGGCTAAATCTAATCCCACAGAGGGAGGGGGAACCCACTGACTTCAGTCTGAAGGCGGTAAGAGGGCAGTTTGGCAAATTGCAGATAGTGAAAGGAGATGAGAACAGTGATGTAAAGAGGTTTTGTGTGTTGAGTATGAACACTTTAACATGGTAGTGGGATGCATCACAGATTGAAATCTACAAAGGTGATAGCTAAGGAGGATGGCTTGCTGGGTGTGTAGCCATTCATTCATTCATCATCTGTAACCACTTCGCCTTTGCAGGCTCGCTGGGGGGCTGGAGCCGATCACAGCTGACATTGAATGAATATCTGATTCTGTTACAGTTGTACAAGCTATAATCAATATTTTTCATATCAATTTGATATTACATTCACCTTAGAGGTTATCTTTTCGCTCATGTCTTGTTGGTTGGTTGAGTTGTCGGCAGGATTATACAAAAACTACTGAGCAGATTTCCAGAAAACTTGGATGTATCTGGATAAAGGGATGGATCCAGTCTTTTCTCTCTTTCTTCAACATTGCTTTCACTAACACAGACCACGCCAAATCATGATATGGATTTAGAATGGTTTATTTGTACAATACGAACGTGGGAGAACCGACATTGTGTAGGAGGGATGGATCGAGGGTTCGGAGAGAGGGATGAAGGGTTAGAGGGATGAGGGGTAAGGGTCGAGGGTAGAGGGATGGGGGGGTAAGGGTCGAGGGTAGAGGGATGAAAGGATGGGGGTCGAGGGATGAAGGGATGAAGGGAGGAATCAGGGTCATGGACGGTTGGATGGACGAGAAGGTTGATGGACCGGTGTTGGTTGTTAGTGATGGGACAGGAGGAAATCGGGGAAGTTGAGACTCTGAGTGGGGGAGCTGTCTCTCTGCGTCCTCTTATAGGAACGATCCCCAGTGGTTCCTGTATTGAGACAAAGGAGAGAGAAGGAGAGAGGAAAAAAAAGGGGTTGGGGGGGAGGGATGTGAAGACTGAGTCAAACGAGAGAGGAACGGATTGATTGATTGATTATTTAATTAATAACGGATGAATAAAAACACCACTGCTAAACTAGGGGAGAAGCTCATTTTCTGTTTTTATAGCAAGTCACCAGTTTATCACAGGGCTGACATATAGGGACAAACAACCACTCAGACTCACATTATCACCTATGAGCAATTTAGAGGGAGCGATTAACGTCATTTGCACGTCTTTGGATTGGATGTACCCGTAGAGAACCTACACAAGGGGAGAACATACAAACTCACAGCTAGGTCTCAAACTCAGGACCTTCTTGCTGTAAGGCAACTGCGCTAACCACTGCAACTAGTTCCTCTTTGTGGCAGTGGGGTGTGGTTAAGGTGTCGACTGCTGGAGGAGAGGGAGGAGTGGCTCAGCCGGTGATCAGACAGCTGGACAGAATCAGGTAATCAGTCAGCTATATAAGCATGTT
>OMLP01044383.1:0-28940 GCA_900302685.1 Spondyliosoma cantharus
GAACAAAAAGCGAGCTTTAATATTACAAAAGCTGAAACTTGCACAAAAAACTAAACAAAGGAGCTAGATACAAAGACTAGCTGGAAGGACAAAAATCAAAGTAGCAACCAAGGGTAAAGTTCAAACAAAACTGCAGAAGTAACAAACCAAAATCCAAAACATACCATGAGGTAACAGGAGACACGGGAGAAGACGAAGGGTACATGCACAGGGACATCAGACCGAAACAAACTGGCAGAAACAATGACTGGACAAGGAGTGCTGGGAAGACACAGACTAAATACACAGACACTAATGACAAGACAAGGAACAGGTGAGGAGAGAGGAGGGAGGAGGCCAGGTGAGGTAACGAGGGGGGAAAAGCACAGAGGAGAACACTGGCAGACAGAGGGAGACAAACACAGAGACACTGACAAGACACGAGAGGGCATAGAAATCAAAACTTGAGATATAAAACACAGAACCATGAGATGGTCGACACAATCTTAAGAGTGTTTTACATAAGTACATTTACAATACATCAGTACACAAATCTTATTTGAGTTTAAAGCGTTTATGTGGAGCATGCCTAAACACTAAATGAGACTTCACAAGTTGTCGGAGACGTTAAACATCATCACACTGAACACTGAGACTCATCTAGTCGCTAGTCCCTCTTTATAGGTGGACTCAGGGCCGGCCCAAGGCATAAGCGAACTTAGCAACTGCTTGGGGCCCCCTGGCCACCTGGCCCCCATATTAAATAAAGGGAGGGGGGCCCAAAAGGCTTGGGCTGGCACTGGGTGGACTCCAGTAGGAGACTATTCAAACTCTAACTTTTCAACTTGTAGATTGATTGATTGCTTGATTTATGAGGTGTGTATAGTATAGAGTAAGAAGATGCTTAGTGGTGGTGATCATGATGAACATTAGTTTGTTTATAGCCTTATGTTAGCTTTTTTCTTCTGTTCATTGCATTTACGCTTAAAATAAACATAAAAGCGATTATCTTGCTGGACAAATCATGTAAGTATCATAGACTTGTGTTTGCCACAAAGCTTATTTAATTTTTACCTTCTGCAAAATCCAAAATAGCTGGATTAATAAGGTGCATCCATAATTCATTTGAACTCTGGTATGAACTGGAATGCTAATTTTGGCTGGCGCAACACAGTCTTAGCGGTGGGTAAGGACGTACTTCACACTTGAGCTATCAAAACATTAGCATTCAGTGCATCATCAATAAAAGCTTCAATGTGACACCTTCCTGAAAATGACAAATAGTTATATCACTCATATACTGATTTGTTACACAAAATGTCTCAGGAACAGTGTAAGAGTAAGAGCACCCTCAACTCTGGGTGCAGAAGGACAAAGAAAGTAAGTTGAGTAAGTTATTTTCTGCATTGAAGAAGCAGATGAGCATAAACATTCAAATCATTAGGGTTTGTTGTTAAATAGAGCACTGACATGCAAATTACAAAAAAACAAAAAAAAAACAGAAGAGTTCTTTGCAGTAGAGTTAAAACAGGATTACCGATGGAAGAATACGGGACGGAGACTTTCTCACCAGAACAACATGACTTACATTGAAAAAAAAAAGGACTGGAATAAACTGATTGTGCAGATATACAGCAGAGAAGTGTTGGGCTCCAGGACTGATTTGAGATATTTTATTTATGCCACATTACATTCATCTATGTCCATGAGCTCATATTGAAACGACCAACTTGTAATCTACTAACATAACCAACAATGTGGCCATACTGTGTGTGTGTGTAAGACAATACTGTTCCCATTATCATCATTCTGTGTTGCCTAACACAAGCCTTAACATTATCCTCCGTCTCTGCACAGATTTTTTTCTATCTATGGCGATTAAAGAATATGCAAAGTTTGTGTCTCCTCATTCGTTCATGGCCACTGCGGTCAGAAATGGAACAGCAGAATATGTCCAGGGGCAGAAACTCTGATTTATTTTCCCTTCAACAACTGCCAATGGAGAGCAGCTTAATATGGCACGGAGCACCTGTTCCTAATGTGTTAAAACGTGGTCCTTGAAAAATAAATGTGATGAGAAAAAAAACAGAGGAAGCACTTAAGATGTACCTGAACGGGACGATCAATGCTATTTACTTCACCTGTTAGTCTTTGTATGGATGGTCAGTGTATATATCACGTGTGTATATTCCTGCACACAACGGAGGAAACAGACTGATTCTGCATGAACGACAGTAAGGAAAGTGAAGTAATATCAAATCATCTGTATCATAGATTATTTCCTGGTCACCTGTCAGTGAGAAAAGCATTTTGGTTCAAGCTTTCAGAGAGGGACTTAGTTTGCTGTCAAGAGCTTTTTCAAAATAAAATGTCACCTCCTGTTCATAGGGTCTCTGGACTACATATGACCTCCTGTGAAACCCGCTGAGATAGTCTTTGTATCAGCATAACCCATCTCAGAAGCATCTTTTCCTGTTCGTATACAGCTATGGCCCTCTGAACCAATTCTGCTCCCACCGTACACAAACAGAACATCCAATCTTTCCCCACTGCTGTGCTCTTCAAGGCCAGTGGAACATGATCAACCATACCATGCTCCCTTAAGAGGGAGCATTCAAACCCCGAGGAGCTTTCGCATAGTATTCTTTCTGTGAGTAATGTATTGACATGTTGGTATGTTTTGTCCCAGAGCAGCTCCACAATGGTATTTATGCTTCTCTTTAAGCAAATCCCTTAGACCAGTTCTTCTGAATTGTGCACATGAACGGTGGCCTTACTTACTGACAATTAACTTTCTAAGGATAAAAGCGGCTTTATTTTATAAACTGACAAGCAAAGTCAGCCTATGAAAGATAAAACAGGCAAGAAAATGTAAAATCTTAGTTTGCAGGATGTGTTGTCCCTTTCCAATCGAGCTCTATCAAGGGATGTAGAGCATGTTGTCACAGAGAGGGGAACGACACAATCATTTTCTGACTATAGGGACAACAGCACACATGTTCGGACAGGCATTCATAGTGTTGCACATGAAAAGTGACAGAAATGGTTGTGTGAAGAATGAAAAACAGTGTCATGATTTGGACTTTGTGTGTGGATTTTTCTGCACTTCGTGCTTTGTGTTTTGTTCTGTGTCTTGTGTCTCCTGGTCATTTTTCAGAGCTGGTGCAACTCTGAGCTCCAGCTCCAACAGCCACCCTGCCACCCAGCCTCCTGCACCTCTGCCTCCTACCAAGATTCCTCTGTGAATCCTCTGTGTCTTCCTCACCTGTGCCTCCACTGCACCTAAGTCTCAGCCTCCCATTATCGTGAGCCCCAGCTACACCACCTGCTGAGCCGCCAGCCTGAGCACAAGCCTTCCTCCAGAACACCTAAATAAATTCCTTTTGGGTCCAGTATCCGACAATCTACAAATTGTAACAAAGAGAGCTTGATAGAGACACTGCTTCCTACTCTGCACACACTGAGTCATTGTATTAAGAGGGTTTAAATGTTGGATTGTTTTGAATTTCTGCTTCACCATATTTCAGAGGTAGGCTAAATATTTCTCTGTCACATTCATGGTTAACCTTTAGGTACTTGTGACTTTGCAGTTTCATATTGACAAAATCCAAAAAAAAAAGACACACAGGTCTTCACATGTCGCCAATCGCAAGAAAATTAATTAATTCGTTTTTCACAGTATTTAAATGTGCGCTTGATTTGCCAGCAAGGCGTTTTGTTAGATGACATCACATTGAACCACTGTGCCAACTTGTTTGCTGGACAGCCCTGAGCTTTATGAGAGCCCTCTCTATCAGCATAAATTGACTGGTCTCTTCCAAAATGAATAAGGGGCCTGTGTTTTTTCTGCACTGAAGTCCATGTGAATGCGACCACACGAATATGGTTGGACCCCCATCCGCCATCACATTTTTAACAGTCGTAGATTTTTACATTTGTTGTGCACATACAAGTGAGCAGACAGCGCATTCATAACACATAACGCAGACATTACGGGGAGCGTGTTTGGGTGTTTTGGTTCAGTTTTGACTATGACAAATGTCAGCACCCACCAGTGACTTCAGCTATTTCTGTTATCCTCCTCTTCTCTGTATAGTCATGAAATAAAGTACATTTACCTCCATTCAGCAGTCAGATTAGAGAGAATGACAGGATGAATCCACTTTTCAATCCATCCATTGCCTGTAACCACTTTTCCTTCTCAGGGTCTGGAGCCGATCCCAGCTGACCATGGGCGAGCGGCGGGGTACGCCCTGGATATGTCGGCAGTCACAGGGCTGACATGTAGGGACAAACAACCATTCAATTGAGAGTAACCGATTTTCCTTTTGCATGTCTTTGGATTGTGGGAGGAAGCCGGACCCACGCAGACTCTGTGTCTTGTCTCCTCCAGAGCTAGCACCAGCTCCAGCAGCTGTCTGCCGGTTAACGCTAGCAGGGTCGCTTTTTAATCCAAAACCCTGACTTCTGCTGCTCCCTTGCTATCTGTTACCAGATTTAACTCGATATTTGTATGAACAATTCTCCAAAAGACATCAATGCGCGCACACACACAACAAGTTCAGTGACTGAAAAGCTGATAATATCTTTATAGCAGGGGTCACCAAGGTAGCCCCCAAGGACCACATGAGTAGCCCTCAGGCCTGTTCTAAAAATGAAAATTGAATATTGATATTATCTGTTTCCCACCTTGTTAAGTCATTGTTGATCATTATTGTGAGAAATCATTAACGTGATCAGTGTCTTCACATAGATGAGTATCATTAATCATTAATAATCATATATAACTAAAGGCAAACTGAGCAAATTTGTTATTTCAGATGAGTGTATCAAACTGGTAGCCCTTCTTATGACTCACTGCCCATGAAGTAGCTCTCGGTTTCAAAAAGGTTGGTGACCCCTGCTTTATAGGGACCAAAACTGTATTTTGTACCAGACTGTAAACACGTTAATCTCTTTTGAAAGTTTATAAGGCCTTTTAACATGAGGGCTTGACTCGTTTTTGGAGCCAGCCTCAAATGGCAATTCAAGGAACTACACCACCGCCTCACCATCATTTTTCAGCCATGACCGACAGTCAGTTGGACAAGAATGGACCACATAGCCCGCAAATAAACTGTTGCCCGCAGATACATGGCGATATGAGCTATATGTTTAGATGGCTGACAGCAGCTCAGGAGGCAGAGATTGGCTTTGCTTGACCTTGTGTGTATTTCTAAAGAACATCTCTCAGGATTGAGATTTACATTGTATTGAAACTGTACCGTGAGACTGTGTTGGTTCAATAACGTCCGAGTGTCTGATGCAGTCCAAAAAGAAGAGGAAATTCAGGTCTCAATTTTTATTTTAACACTTTTACTGAAAAGTCTCAACTCTGTCATCTTCCTTCCTGTGTGATCTCCTGAGGACAAAAAAAGAAAAGTTGGAACAATCATATACCTGACACCTGCTGTCTGTCTGTTCAAGCCTGTGATGTGAGGACTGTCAGGAAAGCTTGTCTGGCTGAGATCTTCTTCCTCCTTTGACTGATTACACTTCAGTTTGAAGCCGGTGTCAGGAGGATGGTTTGCTGTCACTGCATCAAACAGTCAAGTTTTAGTGAGGAGTGACAGACAGACATTAGAGATTGTTTGCTTCAGGGATATTTTTTCTCATTTTGAAAGAGGCTTACTGCAAATGCTGACATAAAAAGCTGTTATAACAAAAATACTGTGAGTATAATCACGCTAATTGATTGAGTCGAGGGATGCTATCGAATGGAAATTACAATGCAAACTGTGAGGCTGAACAGCGTCAACAATTTCCAAGAAGCCCAACAGGAGAGAGTCAGGGTGATGATAATGGAATATAGTGGCTGAGAAACGTGTTCCACATTCTGTAGGAGGAAAAATGTCAAGTTGATTTTCCTGAACCTGTTTTTTTTTTTTTATCAGTGATAGCGGAGCCATTTCCAAAAGAGCAGGGGCTGTTTTTCCTGTCAAAAATAACCTGCTTCTCAATAGCGGATTTCAAGCCAGCCTTAAAGCGAAATTGCAAGAAGCTTCGGAGGTTTCAAGCTGCTCATTTGTGAATTACTACCACAATTTCCTATCTGTGGATTTTTGACATTCGGTTACTCACAAGAAAGAAAAATACAATGAATACGCAGCCTAGTTGCTTCTGTGTTTGTACGAATAACCAATTATCAGACTTTCACAACACCTGCAGTAAGTCCACATTTGCGAGCTGACGACGCACCAATCGTTTTGTGGAAAAAAAAAAGAATCCAAAACTATGCATAAAAATGTCAGGTGATGTAGTGTAAAGAGTGAAGGTATAATGGAGGTTGGGGGTTGATGGATGGGTTAGACAAACACAGGACTTTCACCCTTAACTTATTTTAACTTGTGTGCAATAAGTTAAGCGGAACATGCAACTTTTCAACTTTTCCCCCCTCCTAGTGTTTTCCCTGTGGGATGAATACAGCTTGCAGCCTGGCTACTGCCCAAAGCAGAAAACAACTGTTAAGAATCGCATTTTGACCCGGAAACCCTGATCTTAGTGCTCTGAAAAGGCAGAGAACACTTGGTTGCATTAATAAGTAGGCAGGTTTTGTTACTTACTGACCTAGAATGATGCTGGTTTTGTACCGTGGTCAGGGGGAACACATATCAGCGAGGGGACAGATTTTAACACTGGAGGGCTCTCCATTGAGTGAATGCCCGTCTGTTCATTCTAGTTTGACCCTCGGTTTCTATCACTCTCCCTCTTCTTTTTCTTTTGCAGTCTAGAGCTTCCACAGTTATCACAGGTTTGCCGCAGTTACCTGGGAAAAAAGAGGCCGGGGAAAAACAATGCGTCTTCAAGGTTTGGTTGCGTAATGGTAGAGGTGCTTCCTTTGTGCTGTAATTCAAGTTTCTAATTTCCAGGAAAAGTCCAGCCTGGTGGCTGAAGAATAGGATTGATGATGATGATGATGATGATGGTGTCATTACATTGTGCAATCAGCGTCTCCTTCTGAATGAAAAGCCGAAGCAAAAAAGTGGTGCACTGCAAGTTTAACAGACAAAATGCATGTATTGATGTTCTGACATAGCGCTGTCCTTCCACTTTTACTGGACCTTACAAAGTAGTTTTGTCGCCTCTAGCCAAACTGTAACCATTGTGCGTTTATTTTTGTTACCATGACAGTCAATGATTATGTACCTGCTTTTCCCACAGAACTTAATAAGAAGGATTGCAGTACCAGTTGCACACAAAGTATGCACGACACGCAAATTGAAAGTCTGAGGTTGTGTATTTGTACCCAATTTGAGAGCCAGTTGGATTATTATATCCTCATGCCATGATCATATGCTCTTTATAAGGACATAAAGGCCAAAAGTGGGAAAATACAATCCTATCTTCCTCCCTGAAAGGCCCTGCAGTTGTGCAATGCAGTTTGTCACGGCAAAAGGGTCTAGATGTAGGTGTAAACGAGGCTGATCTACTACACGTGCTGCGACTAGTGGCTGCGTGAGCTGTCAAAAGTGTAATGATCATGCCTCTCTTTTTGCTCGCATTCATAAATTATTGCGTCATAGTGATTTATTGCAGGTTTCCGTGGCGGGCGCCAAGTGCACTGCAGCACCCCCTGGAACATATGCTCTTCACGCAGATTAACATCTCGCACACTCACAGCAACTAAATGAACAGTTAGGTGTAAGGTTACGATTCCACAGTGATGACCAATTTATTTCGATAAATCCAGTTTTTTATCGTGAGGGACTTCCTGGAGCAGCTCTATATTGGCTACTGAGACAGATAGTGAAGTGAATTAGTAAACGGCATGAAAGAAAATATTGACATTCAGCTGGAGCACTGATCCAGTTCTGCATTAAGTAGCAGTACAGTCCCTGTTCTGGGCAATAAAATGGTTTCCTGTTCACGGCTTTGAACACAGGCACTGTTGTGAGCAAGCGTGTCAAACTAGACAGCAGTGTCAATTTAGGCAGAGGAGGAGGTGGCACAGCGAGGGCTGGGATGACTGTGGGGGTTCTCAGGAGGTCTCGCTGAGGAGTAACGCTCAGTTAATTACTGCCATTATTTCCCAAGTCTCCTTCCGAGATAAAGGTCTTCTTGCTCGAGCTCTCATTATTAAACACAACGTTGTTTGTCTCCTTATGTCGTGGGAGGACGTGGAAGTAAAGGCTGAGGGTCTGATTTTTAATGTGGTGCTTCTTCGTGTCGGGTATGTGCAGAACTTTAGACAGTTAATGAGCTGGATGACTTTGGAGAGGCGCTCCCAGGGATTGTATGTTTTTGTTGTATGTTAATAAAGGGTGGCATTAGGCTGCCGCAGCAGCCTTTACAGATGCTATGCAAGCAGTTTTAAACCCTAGTGT
This sequence comes from Spondyliosoma cantharus, assembly GCA_900302685.1. Lineage (NCBI taxonomy): Eukaryota > Metazoa > Chordata > Actinopteri > Spariformes > Sparidae > Spondyliosoma > Spondyliosoma cantharus. The sequence continues at coordinate 8,343 of OMLP01044383.1, forward strand.
ACCAATGTCATATTAAGTACTTTAAACAAATGAGCAGATGATGAAGATATACTAACGCTGCTTCCTCCCGCTGCTTGCTGGTGTTTGGTTTACAGAGCAACATGAAGGATAAAATCATTTGATAAAAGCCAAAACTTGCACTTAAGAAAGTTTATATGAACTTGCAACATTTAAACTAGAAGTGTGGTGGAGTTATACTTTCGATTAGGTGCAATAGAGCGCTCTCCCTAAATGTCATAAAAAGTTGTTAGAATTAAATATACAGTGGCATCTTTAAACATTCAGACAGGTTCCTATTCACACAGTATAAGGAGCTGGTTAGCATGCCAACTTCAGTAGACATCTCGGCAACACAGCACATAGACACCATTGAAATAACATCGCCGGGGTTATTTCACGGTCAGTTAATAATGTTACCTCACTTTTAAATGTTTAAAACTCTGGCCCTATCTTAGTGCTATGTATACAGTAGATTCAAGTGTTATCCTGTGGAGAGGGAATTATTGGGCCTTTCATGCAGGTACCCTCAGTCCAATCTGGGAAAGGTGGGACATTCATGCAAGTCAAGTCAATTTGTTTTATTGGCCTGAAATCACAAATTAGAAATGTGCTTCAAGGGGTTTTACAATCTGGATACCATATGGCATCATCTACTGCTGCACCTGTGGTTTTGAAAATAAGAAAAAAGTTTTCACAGGGATAGAAAGGAAGAAACTTCAGAAGGACCAGAGGACAGTCAGACACGAAATAGTCCTGTACATAGAGCGTAAACATGAATGAAGAATACGGACGAGGGAAGATCACGAGCAACTTCCACACAGCCTCCTCGCTGCCATGAAGACCCGAGAAGGGGATAAACAACACACACATATGTGGTAAAGATGACTGCAATTCATATACATACAGCACATACTGAATCCATAACACATTTCTTCTTCCTGCTGCTCCATTTTACCTGCCGTCTGCCATCTACCTGCCATCTCTCCTGCATTTAAGGATGACCAGAGCTGCGTTCATTTCCTTTGCTAAATACAGAAGAGCGAACTTAAAATATCCCCTCATCCATTTGCTATTTAAGGTGCTTAATCTTCTTTTAAAATCTTCTCTGCCTCATTTGATCACTGCAATTGAGTGCAATCTTCTTCTGCACAATTAGCTGTGAAATCCTTGAGCTTAGCCTTAAGTCCTCATTCCGACAGTGTTTGTGATACGTGCCACCATGTATTATGCTAATTTTGTTACCCTTAATACTCCCCATGACAGAGACCTAACTTTGCCGACATCCAAACAGAACGTGGTTAATTTTGCACAAATCATCTACTGCGTGTCTATTTACAGCCGATTGTACCGTTTGGATTGAGCTGAAGAGTTTGATGTGTGTATGATAGTATAATGTGAATAAGAAACCAACCCAATGTCAGCAAACTCTATTTTCATCTGCAACTGCATGAAAGTATCTAATGGCTAGTATCCCTGGTTAAGTGATGAACTTGTGTGTAATTGTGGGAAAAGAAACTGTTCTTCCTGCTCCTTCCCTGAACCAATAATGTTTTCGAGATTGAGACGTCATCCACTATAATCCGGCTCTGAACACAGTATTAGCGAGTTTTGTTTGCTCGAAGGCTTTGTTTGCTCATGTATGAGATTATATTTCCTGAATCCTGCGCCAAACACGAAACCATTAACATATGTTTTATTCATGAGTGTCTAAAAGTTAAATCCGCACAAAGTTCCTGTGTCTACAGCGAAAGGAAATTAAAAACTTTGTGTTTACAGTGGACTTGTATACACTTCTGAGCACACGCTTACTGACAGAAAGTAGTACTAATGTGTGAAAACTGCAGCGTTATGCTTTACCCAAATGAATTATTAAAAAGGTAGCTCCAGCAGTTGCAGTTTGCTGGGTCACCGCTCTTTCGGGACTGTGTAATCCGATTTAAAATTACACCGCAATAACAGTAGCGGCTTTATTAACCGAACATCCATCATCCGTCATCATTTTTTGGGACAGAACCTGCATTGGTTCCGTTGATTTCGCAGCACCTCTGCAGTTTGCTGAAACAGCGGAGTGACCAACAACTGGGATGTTAACGGAAGGAAAGTGAAGCAATAACGAAAGAGCCTGCACAACATCAAGTATTTATGACCTTCAGTGACAAAACTTCTCTTAAAAATTCGTTATGTTTAAATCCTGTACACTTTGCATGTATTATTAAAGTTCAAACCACTAAGGGGTAGAGCCCAGTTGAGTTTGTGGCAGTTTTTGCTGCAGTTTTAAGCTTGGCACCATAAGGGGAAGTTATTACACCAAATTGGCCAAATGATGTATAAATTATGAGCGAAAAAGTAAAAACTGGGCCCGCATGCCTACACCATAAATCTGACGTGACATTTACATACACATCTTCATCTCAGTTCTTTTCTACAAAGAAGTAGATGTGGACTCATCATCACTCCTGTTTATCAATCTGACTGCAGTAGCAAATTTACAAATGAGGTAATGTTTTAGCTTTATTCATGTTACTTAAAGTCTCTCTCGCTGACTTCCTTCTTTGCTCTTTAGTGATAAGTAACCAAATGAAACACAACTTGTGTAAGTAAACTTGTACATTTAGAGTAAAGTAAATACACACCTCAACAAAATATATAGCAAAGCTCAAGTTGTTTTTACACATTTTACGGCAGAAACCTTACATAGTATGTATTTAAGTATCACATATACGAATACCGGTATGTGATTTTCCAGCTTGTTAAGAAATCTCATTTGTAGGTCTTAATCAACATATAGAGCTTTATGAGTTATACAGTGGGTTTTCTTTGACTACTAGAGCGAAGGCAAATGTTAATAAACTATAATATTTTACTGACTGGCTATTAGATATATAAAATCCAAAATAACAGGGAAAGGGCAAAGACAACAACCACACAAAAATACAAGAAACTGACTTTACAGAACAAATTAAATGCACTCATCATTTGCATAAAAATCATACCTCGTTCATGTCAGTGTTTTTTGTTTTTTTTAGTTTTTTTTTCAGTTAAATATTCATTTTCCCCAGCGAGGGCTATTACAGGATTCATACAGGACCCCAAAACCATGACACATGAACATGCAAGACAGTTGCCTTGCACTGTTTGTTATTGAATAATGAAGCAAGGCCATTTGGTTCATTAATAATTCATCCTATGATATAAAATAACCTTGGGCCAAGCCAGGCTCAAAACATAAAAATAAAGGAACATCTGAAAGTCAGCTTGATTGTAGTTGAACTGCAGTGAACATAAGAGGAAAACCTAACTGATAATCCCTATTGTTAAAATTGAGTTTCCTTTTCTCTTCTTTTTTTTTACATCTATCCCTTTTGTACAAAGTGATGAAAACTAGGTTACCCATCCATCCTAGTTTTCATCAGTTTTTCAAAGCTCTTCTTTAAAGCTCCTCTTTAAAGTAAAGCATCATTTTCTCTTAGGAAAAACACTAAGAGTGCCAAGAAATGGTTTTAGACAAAACAATCACTTGACATCCTGTTTGTTTGAACATAGAGACACTTACAGAGGTGTTATTTCCAATAGTACTTAACATCTAACTCTAGTGGGGCTCCCGGTGTTAGCAAAATAGATGGTATCATCTGTTTTTTGGAGTATTTTAGTTATCTTTTGTGTATGTATATGCCATTTTCTGGTTACGCAGGACCTTAGCCTGGTTTTGAGAAACCTTTATAGGCTACTTGAAAACCAGGATAGTGTGGCAGGGAAACACCTCATCCTGATGCTGCAACATTCCTAGTAAGTCCAGAATAGATTGGCTGAGATGGTTTAAAATCAAGACACACCTGCATGCAGACGGTCACTCAAACCGGATACTGCTGTGATCATGTGTACAGGGATGGATGACCAGAATTTCCATGTAAACATCAAACCTGGAATGCTCATGCACACTATGCACTCAGTGTTTCTGTATGCAGTACTGATTCAATTGGCTCAGCCTCATCTGCCCCAATTGAGCTTGTAGGTGCAGCTATTAAGCAAGCTAAACAAACTAGTCGTTCAAGTAGGCTAACTAATGTGATATGTGAAGGATAAAAGATAATATGAATATTAAATCTTGTTTTAAAACAAGATTTTGGCAGTCTTCTTTTTTTTTGCTCACAGCATAAGCCATTGTGCTTAATCACTTTCTCTGCAGTGTATATGCATGGTTGCATATACACTGCACAGGAAGTGGTTACCTAGTGTGCACAGAGAGGGCCATAGCTGCTAATTTTTGCCCCATTATACAGCTAACATATAAGCAAACAGTTTATCCATCAGCAGTGAAGCAGCATTAGCACTTATTTGTTGGAGAACCTTAACAATAAGCTGAGAGATGCTGAGGGAACTGCAGTGTCGAGTGACAGTTTTTGTTGAGTGTGTTTTCATCACTATGAGTGACATGTTGTGAGAAATGTGAGAACCTGTTCAAATTAAAACATTGATTATAGTTATTCAAAAGTACAGTTTCATGTTTAAGCAGAAAATTCATGACTTTTGGAGGAAAAGTCAACTTTTAACATTTACAGTATAGGCCACTTCATGTCACGTTGCAATCGGCTCATATGGCCAATACAAATGTGATTTATACATACTAATTGTTACAGAGTGTGCCTTTAAGTAATTTTGGTCTAAAGCAGATGCCAAGTCATTTTTGTTTTTGGCCCAAGTCAAAACGAGTCCTTAGTTAAGGCAAGTCAAGTACAAATCTGTTTGTCCACTGCTGGTGCAGTATAATATAGTGGGCCAGGAACAAGGAAGGATACATGTGTGCATTTAGGGTTCCAGTCAAAGTCAACTCTGGTAAGTGAGCCACACCTTTGACTTGGATCTGTTTGTTATTCCACTGTTCATTTCACAAGACAAAATGCGGAGAATCACTCACAGAATACCAATTGAGCAGTAGAAGTGATTTGTTTGCCGGTTTGGGAAAGCCTCGCTTCAAGGCTCCTTGTGAAGGATGAATTAACACACATTGTAGGCTGCCCATTGAGACACCCAAGGACTAAATGCTCTGCCATTCAGCTTGCCTGAGCCTCTTTTTTTGCAACTTCCTTTGCCTTGTTCTCCCCCTCTCTGCCCCTTTTTTACCACCATTGCAACAGTTTGTGAGAGCTGTTGTCTGGTAACAGCGGCAGTGACAAAGGTAGATGATGCTTTCCCATGTGTAACATGCTCTAGCAAGGCAATAACTCTACTGTACTTTAAATAACTTATGAGTCAAACAATGCATATTGAAAGCACATTCATCTCTCAAAAACAGTACCGCAGCTGAGTGTCGGAGTCACAGCCCCATCTGTACATGACTCTTTCCTACATCAGGCTCCACTAGCTCTATCACGGTTACATACAGCATTTATCTCTCTATTTAAAATGTTTTTTTTTATGTCTCCAGTTCTGTGATGCACTATCTGCAGGAAGGAGATTACTGTGCAGGGCTCCTGCCCTAAATATTGCCTTCACCCCTCTGGAGGCCAACTTCCAGGAGATCTGGAAGTCTGTCAGAATGCTTACAGGGTCCCCAGGCGCTTTGACCTACTTGTTCCTCTAGCAAGGCAAACTGTGGAGACATACAGAAACAGAAAATAGTTCACAATTGTAAAGCATCCAATCATCACTGCCAGCATTCATATAAAAAACAGTGAGTTCACTTAATCAAATAAAGGCAGGGCACACCATATTGGTGCACAACAGGGCCGTAATTATAATATATATTGGAGGGGGACATGTCCCTCCCCTCCCCAAGAAATGTATTTAAGAACATAAAAACAATAACATTGCTATGCTATGACAGGCAACTAGGCACTGTTGTCCGAAATAATCATTAGCAAATGTAATATTATAGATCAAAAACAACTAAACTTAACAAACTGGCATTATTATTACTACTAGTTCCACGGTATAACGCAGTTTTGAGTGTGGTTTGTCCACACAATGCTGCCGTACCTCAGCAGTGATTGTATTTCGTTACTTTGAATGTATTAAACGTGGAAACTAGAATGTAATATGAGTGTTCCATAGGCAGTATTGATGGCCAGTAGTTTTTTTTCATAAATGTTCTGAAAATTCTGATTCTATGAATGGTTCGTTCCTGTGCGAATGCTGGTTACTTTTAAACTGCAAAAGACACATTTTATTATATCTGAAATGCAGCAAAATCAGCACTCATTAAAAACTTGCCTTTAACCATTTTTACTGAGGGGATTTGGGAACATCACTGATGCACAAGATCAAAAAAAAATCAGTGCTTTTAAGAGTTTGAGACGGGACATGAGGCATTCAAGGCACTTAACTGTACAGCTCCGTAACGAGGATAAACATTTCTCCACTAGAGTTTGCTATACCTTCAGGAAAATAGCCCAAACTGCTCACATCCTGCCTTACTTACAAATCGCTGTGATTGGGGACAAAATTTAAAGGTCAAGCTTTCGACATTGAAAGGCCACAGCTGCTGCATCCTTGGGTCTCATTTTGATGAAGCGAGGAGGCATAATTTTTACAGACTAAATCGAGCGAGGCCTGCATTATGAGGAAATAACACTCACATGCTCTACAACACTCAGCCTACATTGACCAATTGCTAATATCAACCTTTTCATTAGAAATATTGTGTGCTATCATAATGGGACACAATGCTTAAGACAATCACTTAAGATCTTGAGGGACTGTTTAGAAAACTTGTTACCAGCGGTGTGTGCATCTTTTATAAAGTGCAGTAGAATAGTGTCGTCAGTACTGAAGAGACTTCAGGATTTGACTGATGTCTTCAGGGGGATGGTTTCACTGCGTCTATTCTCGGCTGAGATGCACATCTCCCTTTAAACAATGTTGTTTTCTTCAGTTATCAGTACAGCACATTATAGAGTCCACTGTGCACACCACTGTGGCTTTACATCGGTTACAGTGAGGCGCTTGGATTTTAATATTGTTTTCCAATTACAGAGGTGTCGCATGATGCATAGCCACAAACCATTATTTAGTAAAGGTTAGGCTCAACTTTGGTGGATTACCCATGGTAGCGTAGCATTTCTTCTAAATGTCACGCCTTTCAAAAAGACGTAGAGTAGCACTTAATGGTCCCTCAAAGGGTGATCTTTCAATGTCAATAAATGTAATTGCGCCCCACTTTTTGAGGGTGCTTTGTGCACATGTTTAAAATCAGTGGCTATTCACCAGTGCACGCTTCATGCAGGCTATGAGAATTTCAGTCTCTTGTCACAATCTGTCCATCTTTCTTAAAACACACACCAACAGCAGCAGCTGATGAATTGATGCTGCTTGTATGTATCTTCCCTTCTCTCATCTTCTTGTACTTGTGCAGGCTGTAGATCCCTCTCTGGTACATGCCAATAGCTGCTCGTTTCACAGAGGATGGGGGGTTTGGTCCTGCCCCCAAAATACACTCACAGATGTCTTGCTTCAAGCCGAGTCTGCCTCTTTTTCTCTCTCTCCCTCTCTCTTACTAAGAGCGAGAAAGATGAGGCTGCGGGTAGTTATTTGGCGCAAAAGGGAAAAGGTGGGAGCTAAACAGGGACAGCGGGAAGGTAAAGTGGGATAAGACGAGAGAAGGAGTAACGGGGAGAGGAAGAGCGACAGGAGGAGAGTAGAATAGAGGGAGGGAGGGGAGGGTTGAGTGCCAAATAAGCTGCCCTCTCTTCTCCCACATCTCAGTCTGTGAGCACTGGAGCACAGCGTGAGCTCCGGAGTGCAGTTCCCGACAGGTACACCTGTAAGCCCTATTCATTCATTCAGGGATGCAGCATTCACGTATGAATGGCAGTGACACCGGCGGGACGTTAACGGCAGCAGAGAGTGTTTCAAATCTGTCTTGATGAGATCATTTGAGCTCGGAGACAGAGGCAGCGGCGGAGAGGGCGACATGCTGGGAAGTGGATGCTGAGCTGCTCCCGTCTACAGTTACGGTCTGAACCCTTTTCCCTCCTTTGATCTGTCAGCCTTTTGAAATACGCAGCAGTATGGACGGACATGACATGCTTTCTGACTGTTTATGGATGGTTTTTTTTTCACAGTGCATGTTGGATAAATATGAGCGACAGCAGTTTGTCAAACCCTCTGCCATCTGTCAGAGCTGAATTACAGAGAACTTTCATGTTGATGAAAGTCATTTACACATTTTCCTTTATGTTAAGACTCTTTGTTTGTTTCTTGTCTAATTGGTGAAATGCTCACATTGTAGTTAGTTGAATATCTGGTGGAAAAGATCGATACCTTTGTATGATCTGTTGTTTTCTGAGGTTACTGTCAACTGTGGTTTACTGACATGACGCCTGTCATTTTAATTAGACTTTGGAATGATCTTCAAGGCGTCTTTATAGCAACTTGCTGCCAAACTGTCTGAAGTGAACTACAGATGATCTAACACTTCTTGTTTTATTGTCTTATTTTTATATTTTATGCACAACACACCATTGGTGGTGTATATACGTTTGCTGCACTTTAACACAGATTTCCTCTCAGGCGGACCATAAAAGTCAATCAATCCATAAATGAAATTGCAGATCAGCTGGTACCAATAATACTACTAAAATACCAGATGTAAACAAATGTGGCCACAGTGACATACACACTTTGCATTTTTATAAACAGACTTTTGCATCTTAAAAGTTGATTTGGACCTACCTAGAGCATGAATTTCTGTTTAACTGCTTCGATGGTTTGCAAAGTTAAAGTGAGTGTAGAGCTTTGTTAGTCTGAATTTAACAGCAAAAACTAATTCTGTGGTTTAACTCTTTAATTCTAGATTTTGGATATCGTTATATCATGAGATGATGTAAGTGTTGTCTTTTCCTGATTCTAAAAGGCTGCATTACCAACACCTTACCTTAACCACTGAACAGGTTGATGACCAATGACTCCTAGAATGACATAACTCCCCAGTGCCAGAGCAAATTTACTGTTACAGTTATGTACCAGTGACATGTGTACTGGACCTTCATTGTACGGTTGCAATTCTGCAAGATCCAGCACATCCCAAAGATTCTCAATGGGGTTAAGGTCTGAACTCTGCGGTGGCCAATCCATGTGCGAAAATGATGTCTTGTGCTCCGTGAACCAATCTTTTGCAATTTGAGCCCGATGAATTGTGGCATTGTCATCTTGAAATATGCCAGTGCCATCCGGGAAGAAAAGAAATCCAGTGATATAAAAACCTGGTCATTGAGTTTATTCAGGTAGTCAGCTGACCTGTCTTTTTGGCTCTTACCTATTTGCCTATTTGCTTAGTTTTTTTTTGTTGCCAGGTAGTGTATATGGTCATTTTTCTGATGAAAATGGGCTGGCATCACAATAAGTGACTTCATTTTCTCCACTTACCAGACCGTCCTATTTTTCTAGTACTTGCCTTTTAACACGTAATCATTATGTCCACATCACTGATGATCATTAATCAAAAATCTCATTGTGGTCATAGCTTACCAGACATCCATCCAACATTGTCGCAATATTGAGGGTTAATGATATTGTTATATTTGATTTTGTTTCTCGGATTCAAATATAAAGATATATGTAGAGTATCAAAATATAGCGCAAACACGTGGCAATAGTATTTCAAGCCCAGCCCTAACAGGTACACATGAGTTAAGTATGGAACACAAAAACGCTCAAACTGTCCACTGAATGTGGCATACTGTGCAGATTTTTTCCACACTTCACGAAACTACAAGCAATTTACAAAAATTCTTGAGAATCTTTTTTTATGCAGAGTGCTGAATGTCAAAGAGAAAACCTGTGCTGCTATCAATGAAGTGTTGGGTAGTCATTGACCAGCAGCGGATCATTGCCATAGTGTCTCTATAAAGATTTAAAAAGAAAAAGATTAACATTCAGGCTTGCCTCTTGTTTGCTGTTCATTTACAAATTGCTCACAAATAATTCTTGTTGAAATAGTTTGATCCAGAATTAAGATCTACTCGGGATTCATCAGAGGGCTGTTTCCTGGAGCATTTGAAATCCTCCACAACTATTTTGATTCCGCATCAGTTCCTGTGTAATCTAAATCGATTGCATCTCAGCAGAATTAAGAGCAGCTCAGACAAGATATTCATTACTCTTTGAACTAGATCTGCAGGCTTGCCATTTCTTTTCCTTTTTTTATCTGCATACTCTGCTGTGCCCTTGATGTACATTACAAAAAAAAGTGCCTTGGAGTCAGATTGTTTGAGGTTGTTTTTTGCCCACTTGAAAGCTGGTTCAGATCAGAGGCAAATTCTCACTTCAAGCGGAGGGAATGCTGCATGAGCAGATCAATACGCACAGAGCAGGTCCTCGCAAAAAACCAGCACGATCATCCTACGGAGCAGGATGCTGACTCCTCTGAAGTTCCACTGAACTGTAATCTTTCATGCCTGATGTACAATGAGGGATGTGTAGACGATAACAGAAATGGTGTCATTAATCATAACTGTGGGAGGATTCTCTGTGTAATAACTAATAGATTGTATGTTTACTCGAATTATTCAGTCCACACAAAAGCAAGGATTTTGCTACCAAGTGGTTGTAGGGGTACTGCAATGTTGTGTTGTGCTGTCAGGCAAACTTCTCCAAATAAAACAGCAGGAGGAAGCTGTACTTAAAAGATTCCTGTACAGTGAGTTTAAATTTGGGGCAGATATTCATATCTTCCTCATATCTCTCTAATCAAAATATTCAAGGTAAGTCCATAAACACACAACACAAAAACAGGCAGTGGCAAAAAACAAAGAGAAATATAAAAACAAAATTACACAGGGGACACTGGCAGGAACACGAGGAACACTGGAGACAAGGAACAGACGTGGGGAAGCAAAACAGACAAACTGACAGAGTGAGAGAACAATACAGGCTTAAATACAAACTAAACAAAGGAGGGGATGAGGTGCAGGTGGAGAGTCCCTGGGAATAGGGCAGTGCCAACAAGACTGATGTGAGACAGGAGTGGGGGAGCAATCAAACTGGGGAGGAGCACAGGAATACGGGAGGGGAACAGAACACTGGGAACAACAGGTGAAAAGGAAGTAGAACGTACCAATAAGAGACATAACTACAAAATTAAACAGGAAATCAGCGACCCATGAAAACCCATACCATGACAATACCATCGTCATGTCAACATTTTATATTGTCCAATATTAATATATTAATATTTGGTTAAGAACCCAATACATGCTAAACTCCTGACATTCTCATCAACCGTGCTAGGCTAATTTATGCTAACACAAAGTACTAAGACAGTGAACACGGTAAACATTGCCAGCTAAACATCAGCATGTTAGCTCAAACAACAAACCAGCTGGGTGTGTTGTCTTTACGTACTTTCACAGTTTTATACTTGTTTAGTTTAATGATAAACTGGGACACTCTTGAGTTGAAAAAATATCTTTTAAATATGCAAACATGACACATGTAATTCATGGCACATTTTAAAAAATAGTTTAAAATGAGTTTCTTGCCATTTACTACCATACATATTTTCTCTGAAATAAGGTTCCATGGTGGTCCACTGGAGGGGCTGTGACTTCCTCCTTATTTTCATTGTTAGCATGTTAGTATGCAATTGCTAGTATTGACGCTCATAGCAGGTGCTAAATTTGAAAACGATTCCAATTGGGGGAGTCCAGTTTGAGTAACAGATCCACGAGTCTGCAGGCGTATCACACAAAGTCAGAAAGCAATTGATTTTGGAGCTCTACCTGAATGTGAGATCATGTTGTGTCTACCGCAGACATCTTCAGTGAGGAGCAGGTTCTTTACACACTTTGAGGAAGCAGCAACTTCATTATCCAGAGAGCACACAGCAGGTGCAGACAAAGAACAGGCTTGTATATAAAACTTGAAAGCGGTGACGTCAGTAAGAATCCAGGGAACATGAGCAGATGGGCACTAAGGCTGTGAGATGTTAGTGTAACAATACACACTTTTTTTATCAGCCTGATGAGTGAAATGTAATATTTCAGTCTAATTTGTACAAATGACATCGTAGAGACGGTTTACACTTCTCGATTGCCTACAGGAAGTGGTGAATCAGTTGGTGAAGTTCAAGGACGTGCACAAGGCCGGGCTAACGTTGTCCGAGCAACAGCCCATCTGACCTGTATGGCTGAGCTGCCACAGTGGAGAAAAAAAATATTTTTGCTCTAGCAGCTGTATAAATACAAATAGCCCATAATTGTAAGAGCTAAAACACATTAATTGTCATATCATCCAAACTTGTATTACTTTATGACAGGCTATCCAGAGCCAGTGTCCAGTGCACTCCCAAGAATTATGTATAGTGTTCCATTACTCAATCTTGGGCAAAAGCAAAAGCAACAGACTAATCAGTGACTTTGACTGAAATAACTCCCCTCCCACCTCCTCAATTAAGCTCTGGCTGTAGGACAGACAGAGAAAGAGCAGCAGTGTGTGTTTCTTCAGCTAACTGAGCCATTCTGATAATGACTGGACTGCTTAAAACTTAGTGCACTACTTTTAAAGTTTCTCCCCGTTGGGAACTGAGAAACGAGTAAACATGTTAATGTGTGTGTGTGTGTGTGTGTGTGTGTGTTCTGTATGAGAAATCAGGATCGGATGCTGTGCAGTAGAATATGGATGTATGTAAAGGTAGCTGCTCTGTCTGTGTGTATGATAATTGAGTCAATGCCATGCATTCGAATCATTGCTGATTGTGGAGGCTGATTGTATATGTGGCTGCTGTCGTATGAGATTTTTTTGAATGTGTATTTACTTGTGTAGGGGTGCACTATACTTCCAATCAGTGAAATATGACTGAAAACTTGTTTATTTTAATATAACAAGGATTTTGTACACTCCTGTATATATACATTTCCCATATAGTCTCACTTCACCAGCTGAATCTGTCTCCTATTTATGAATGTTACCACGTTACTTCCTAAAGTAAAATAAAAGAATATTCTGATGTCACTTGCTCCATTAACCATGACACAGAACTGTTGTTTCTGACTTTGATCGCGAGAATAATTGGATTATGGTAATTAAATGCCCAGCAGAGTATTACACTTGTGCACACACTGTGATTTTTGATGTGACCGATTGTCATTTGCCCCTGGCAGCTGATTTGAATTGTATTACAAGAATGTAGCAATTACGACATGGCCCTATAAGCATCTCCACATAATTATTGCTTTGATTATGGTCATATTTAGTGAATTGATGTTGAGATAAGATATGAATGCTGATGATTGGTGATTGCCTCAAGTGAAACAAGCGCATGATTATTTACTCAATCAACAAACGCAGTATGCAAAATAGCTAGAAAACGAGAATATTAACTGAGGGAACGGCCTGATTAAATTATTCTCAAACTCAAAGTACATGCAGTAATTAGATTATGGTGTGCACATAAGCAGAGCAGGTGATGATAATGTGTGAGGACAGTTCTCATGGTAATTTGGTCCACTTTCTGTTAGTGAACAGAAATAAGTGATGTAAGTTTGACATAAGGTTAAAATATTTTACATTTATTGAATTAGCCACCAGTGCAGCAGTGTTACACAGTGTTTGGAGACATAGTTGTTATAGTATGATTCTCACTTTAAAGCACAATATGAAAAATTCTGAAAGACACAACAACAAACTGTAAGTTTAACCATAAAAAGGCTTTGACAACAAAAATGGCTTTTATCAGTGTGAGATGGGAGTCATGTGCATGAAAAGAATCAGTGCAGCTCAGTGTGAGACATCTTTTTACTCCTCCCCTGCTATTATAAAATTCAATTCGATTTTACTGGCCGGCACAACAAGGCTGTTCAGATTCTTTTGATTAGCTAAGGAGACATTTAAAAAGCCTGACCACAATCTAAATGCACATTTCATCCAAAATATTGTATGAATCACTGGATGATATCATATCTTATTAAGATTGTATTCCACGGATGAGAGGGAAAATGTTTTATAAAACTGTTGCAGCACACTGCCGTCTTCCTACCAACGCAGACACAGCAGACAACCCCTGATCAACACTGATTGTTGAAGTTTTGAGTCTTTATAAGTATTGCTTTGTATACAACTTCAGTTGCTTAACATTCTGGGCCCTCTGTTGTTCTGTTTTTATTCAACACATTTTCAATAGGAGACCGATCTGGACTGCAGGCAGGCCAGTCTTGTACCCGCACCCTCTTACTATGAATGCAAAATGTTGTAATGCCTGTAATGCAATGCCTTGGCATTGTCCTGCTGGAATAGGCAGGGACATCCCTGAAAAAGACGTTGTCTAGATGGCTATATATGATGCTCCAAAACCTGTATGTAACTTTCAGCATTGATGGTGCCTTCACCAATGTGTTACTCATGCCATGGGCACTAACAGACCCCCCCATACCATCAGAGATGCTGGCTTTTAAACTTTGCGCTGGTAACAGTCTGAATGTTCCTTCCAAACCGCCAAAGACTATTTGAAATGTGGACTCGTCAGACCACAGCACTCTTCCCCACTTTCTGTAAGTCCCGCTCAGATGAGCTCCGGCCCAAAGAAGTCAGCTGTGATTCTGGATGTTGTTGATATATGGCTTTCACTTTGGCTTGTAAAATCCTAACTCTCATTTGTAGAGGCAGTGACAAACTGTGTTTCCTGACAGCAGTTTTACCTCAGTGTTCCTGAACCCATGTAGTAAAATCCTTTATACCATGAGTGCCCTAACTTTTTGCTCAGAGGGTATAAAAACTGAAGCTTGATGGTGGGCAATGGGCCAAAAACAAGACCCTATTGTATTGCAGGGATGAAAAACGCAACTAGGATACTAAGTTCTCTTAATTGACTGACTTCCTGCTCCAGGTATAATAACAATTAGGGATCCCATATATTTGAATAGTATTTTAGCTTTCAAAAAATGAAAACAGCATAAATATTATTTCCTTTTTTTTTTCTTTAATTATTGCTGGAAACATCTCACAGATCACATTGAACCTTTTGACCTTGTGTCTACTTATGGATGTTGACTGTATATGTTGCTGTCGCTGTATGAGATTGTTTTGTTTTTTATCGCTTTTCGAATTTAAATACATCTTTATGTTGATCTCACCAGCCATTTTTTGCAAAGTCCCATGCTACCTTAACTGGCACGAAACAAGGCACATTTGTTGCTTCTTAAACTCGCTTTAATTATGAGAATAAAATTATTCCGGAGTTGTTGTTTTTAAAATCGAGCCAATATACACACAAGCAGATTCTAATTGCACATTCAAAGTGTGCTGTAAGCGGGAACATTTTCCCTGTCAGAGCTGTGAAACACATTGTTGGCACAGTGCTATCCGGCACTCATTAACACTTTCACTGAAATGTTAGACTTCACACTGTCTGTACTTGTAAACGTCTTCAAAGTAGAAAGCAGTAATTGCAAACGCCCACATGTCAAATTCTTTTACAATTTTTTTTTTAATAGTTGTTAGTTTTTAATAACTCTTTCCACTGAAGACTTTAAAATCTCCTCCTTACATATTATTGCAGTTTAACCGTGCTGTACCCACATTTTATACATATGCAATGATGGTGATGACAGCCAAACATCACATCTCCTTATATGAGTTTACCCTCAGTAATTTTATATTCATACGCCACTGCTAAGTACATAATGACTGCTAATGAATTAAAATAGATTCTAGCATCCTCTTGACAAATGAGGACATGCTGGGAATACAAGTTAATCTAATGCAGCGCGTGTGTGTGTGTGCATGTGTGTGTGTGTGTGTGTGTGTGTGTGTGTGTGTGTGCGCGTGTGGTAGGCAGAGTAGACGCGCCTACCACACAAACCTATAAGGTGCATTCACAGTCAAAGTCAGACTGAGATCTGCATAATACTACTGCACCAGATCAGCTAAAGTTCAGTTAAATGTTATGATGTTGACTTCATTGTCCACCAATACCAATATCATGATACCAGTGTTATATTGGTATCCTCGTTGCCATCAACCCGTGAATCGGTCATCTACTCCTCAGTGCTTGGGCTTCTTTCTTGCTTCTCTAACATTAACATTATTATTCCTTATGGAAAAGGGAGGACTGTCACTACCGAATGTGAGTAGCATATCGCAAACCAACTTTAAAGCACAAAGTGTATACACCCTAGCTTATAAACAGCCTATCGTGTCCCTTTGATAACGAATCGTGCTACAAGTGGCAAAAGCCAAATGCACCAACCCCTTCTGCCTCTGTCCTGGTCTTCTGCCACTGCTCTCGGTGTCACCCATCCTCTAGAGCTGCTCTTTGCTGCAGGAGTGTCCCCGGGATTGTTCAGTAGAGCAGACAGGCTGGCTCCGCCGTCGCTGCTCCACCATAAACAAACAAGAGCAGGTCAACTCGCCGGTATGACAGTATTGTCAATAATTATTGAGGAAATCGCAACTTGCCAACATACATTGTTGACTGGTACAATGAAAGGAATGCTGTATTGTGCTGGAAGCCAGACAAGAATACTACTGTATGTAGAACTATTTTTAGCAGTTTGACTCACTCAGGAACTACTGGATGGATGGCCATGACATTTGGTACAGACATTGATAGATCCCAGAGAAGAGAGCCTACCTACTTTGGTGATCTCCTGACTCCCTCCAGCCCCAGCATCAGTTTGATAAATTGTTTTGAGGGAAATTACTTGACAGTTAGCTGGTTTACTATGACGGTTTATACACAGTTACATCCCATCGGTATGAATTATCATCAGTTTGATAATCCCCCAATCCTCCTCTGTAGTGCCACCATCTGGTCGAAATTGTATTTTGTCCAGTATTTTGATGTAAGACCAAATTCCTACAAAACTAATGACATTTCACATTTCTGTCCCCCTTGGAAGTGCCAATCTACCAGCCGATGATGAATAATGCTGAGACTTCTGAATGTGACTGTCAGGGACCAAATATCAATGTCAAAGAAATGTACATTTATTTATAAACTCAATTCCAAGAAACAATTTACAAAAGTATATTGGTACAAATACAAAAATTAGGAAAATAACAACTCTAAATAAGGGCCCTACTAACTTAAACTGAGGTCAACTTAAATAAACAGCGACTTGACTCAACATACCTGACCTCCCAAATGAGACAATAGGTGAGGGTTATGTAGACTCTGGCTAGCCAACACAAACAATAGGGGGGAACAGACATAAACCACTACTTCCATAATGCAAACGAAACATAATGTGAACAGAGACTACAAATGAAAACCGATACATAGACAATATAAACACTCAAATCATGAAGTAAACTCAAAGCTCTTAATCATCTCAAATTAATAGATCTCAAAGAAAAGACAGCCTCCCCTCTGGCACCTCCAAGGTGGCCTCTTCCATTTCCTGCCCTGCTTCCATAAGAGGCCATCTTGGATGGTGCCGCCTCCTTTCCAGAGAGAGCTGCACACAACAAGACACACGGTGAGTTTCAACTCAAACAAAGAACAGCCTGTTAACCAAAATGCGTGCACTCAAATTAATCAACTGTCAATAAACATGATGTATGAAAAGAAAAGACTGTCCTCATTTAAGATAAAAAGAATAACAAAATACTCAACTTAAAAGGTGGTCACTATGTGTGGCCACCACACACTCCCCCTCCTCTGGATTCTCACTGAGGCAATGGGACAGGTAGTCTGCCATAACATTCATCTTGCCTAGGATGTGATGGACCTCAAACTGATAGGGCTGCATGACTAGCGTGTTATACAACGGTTGGCATCCTTCATCTTCTGTAGCCACTTCAGGGCCTTGTGGTCCATCTCCAGGACAAACTCCCTCCCAAGCAGGTAGCATTTGAGGGAATCCAGGGCCCACTTAACTGCCAGGCATTCCTTCTCCACTGTAGAATAACGCCTTTCTCGTGGATACAGCTTCCTGCTTATGAACGCCACAGGATGACGATCCTCTTGAGGGCCCTGAAGCAGCACTGCACCCAGCCCTCTGTCTGAAGCATCCATCTGCAGAATAAACTGCTTTTCAAAGTCAGGGCAGTGCAACAATGTATCACCGCCTAGTGCTTGCTGAATATCCATGAAGGCGTTCTTCACTTCCTCAGTCCAACGCAGCTGATTTGGATGTCGCGGGCTGACCATATCTGTAAGCACAGCAGCTCAAGCAGAGTAATTTGGTATGAACCTGTGGTACCAACCTGCCATGCCAATGAATGACCTCAGCTGAGTTCTGGTCTGGGACAAGGGGCAGGCTCGAATAGCCTCCACCTTCTGAACTTGAGGCTTGATGACTCGACTCCCAATGACATAGCCGAGGTACTCCACCTCTGCTCTGGCCAGCATACATTTGCCTGGGTTGATGGTTAGTCCTGCTCAAAAACAGATTTGAGATGTTCCAAGTTTTCCTCCCAAGAATGACCAAGAATATAAACAACAACAACAACAACAACATCCAAATAAGCCGAAGCAATATGTGACAGGCCAAACAGTACCTTATCCATGAGCCTCTGGAAGGTAGCCGGTGCTCCATGTAACCCAAAAGGCATGACTGTAAAATGGAAAAGTCCCCATGGAGTCCGAAAGGCGGTCAGCTCACGAGACCGCTGTGGCAAAGGGACCTGCCAATAGCCTTTAGAGAGGTCAATAGTGGTGAGGTACTTGGCCTTGCCTAACTTCTCTACAAGGTCATCAATACAAGGAGTTGGATATGAGTCAAACGTAGAGATTGTATTTAAATACCTAAAGTCCATACAAAATCTCATGGTGCCATCCTTTTTGGGTACAAGAACTATAGGGTTACACCACTCACTCTGGGAAACTTCAATAATCCCCAGGGACAACATCAAATTAATCTCTTTCTTAAGTGGCTCAAGCAGGCGTTCCGGGATTCGATAGATCATACGTCAGATTGCCGCACCCTCTAAGTGTGATATGATGCTGAATGACATCTGTGCAGCCTGGGTCGGCTTGAAAGACATGAGGTGCACACAGAGCTCTCACCTGTGACTGCTGCACTTTAGATAAATGCCCAAGGTCAGCTGATGAGGGACCTGGCACTGGCAGATACTGCTCCTCCACCTCCTCATCCAATACATCTCTGATGAGGGGCAGTTGACACCTCCCCCCCGGCCGAGGGAGTTACTCCTCCAGCAGTTGACATGCAGGGTCCGAGTAGGGCGACTATGACCTGGGGTAGAGATTTTATAGGTGGTAGAGCCAAGTTTTTGAATTACCTCAAAGGGCCCTTGCCACTTGGCCAATAGCTTGCTCTCTTTAGTGGGCTACATCACCAGCACTTTCTGGCCAGCGTCAAAACCCCTCTCTCAAGCCGTTTGATCATACCAGGTCCTCTTGATGCTGAGCAGCTGCCATATTTCCCCGGGCCAGAGCAGTCATTTTATCCAGCTTCTCTCTCATCTGAAGAACATATGAGACAATGTTACCAGGTTCTTTGCTCCCCTTATCTCCCTCCCATATTTCTTTTAGCAGAGTTAAAGGGCCTCTGACTTCATGACCAAAAAGGAGTTCAAATGGCGAGAAGCCAGTCCAGGCTTGTGGAACTTCTCTATATGCAAACATGAGATAAGGGAGCCACTGGTCCCAGTCTGAGCCTGTGTCGTTAACAAACTTACGGAGCATCTGCTTCAATGTCTGATTAAACCGCTCTGTGAGTCCGTCTGTCTCTGGGTGATAAGGTGTTGTCCTCAAACCTCTGATGCCCAGCAGCTGGTACACATCCTTCAGCAATCTGGACATGAAATTAGAGCCCTGGTCGGTCAGTATCTCTTGGGGAAAACCAACCCTTGAAAAAAACTGCACCAGGCACAATGCAATTGGTTTAGCTTTAACTGTCTTTAGTTGAATCACTTCAGAGTATTTAGTGACATAATCTGTTATGACCAGCATAAATCTGTTTCTTCCCTTGCTCTTCTCCACCGGGTCTGTTGTGCCCTGAAAAGGGGAATGAGAATGAAACTATCGGACACGATGCTTCTCTTCTGGCAGCTTCATTCAGAATTTATTATTTACCACATTATACTGACAAATGGTATCAGGTTAAAAAAACATGAAATGTTCAGATAATCAATAAACAAGGTTTCAAATATCATCCATTAATAACCATAAGCATGAACAGTCAGTTATGCACACAAAATACGCTGTATCTGCGGTCACGTGACGCTCTGTGCCGGCAACGGTGCGACGGAGTTTAGCTAGCTGCTAAATAGCATCTCAGTTAGCGCCACTCCAGAACCCGAACATTAATGCCCAAAACACCACATTCAGTCGGCACATCAACAAAACATCATCTTGAACATATGATTTTCCTCTTCCAATAACATCAACTCTATACTCTATACATTGGATACCTGAATACCTGAAAAGGAAAATGGATGACGGACATGATGCTTCTCTTCCGGCAGCTTCATTCAGAATGAGGCATCGTGGCCCGAGAGCTCCCCCTTTCGACCTCTGCAGGCATAACTAATCGATCACGGGAAATCAAAAGGATCAACAGATGATCACAGGTTAATTCAACTTGGCATAACTAATCGATCACAGGGAGTAAAAAGGATCAACAGATGATCACAGGTTAATTCAACTTCTTTGACAGGTAAGTATCCTTATGTCATTAGTTTTTAACTCTATTAATTCAT
>OMLP01044384.1:10001-38243 GCA_900302685.1 Spondyliosoma cantharus
TCTAACTTATGACAGCCTGGCCGAGCCTCAGTCTACCTGTCTGACTGTCTGTCTGTCTCCAAGGTCGGGGAAGCTGGAGATAACAGGGGGTTGGAGGGGAGTGGGGACACTGGGATGTTGTAAGGCCAGCAGGCGGGGGCCGAGAGAACAAATGGGAACTATGGATATGTGCTTGTAGATGGGTTACAATGGTCAACAAGTTGGAAAGTGTTGATAATCAATAATTTGTTTCAGTAATTTTTCGAGCAGAAAAGTCAAACATTTGCTGGTTCGCTATTCCTCAATGTAAAGATTGGCCGCTGTTCTTTGTCAATTATGAAAGTAAATGAAGAGTCGTGTGGTTCGAGGGGGGCCACTCAAGCATCCTGAGTCCGTCACTGGACGTTAGCTGCTGTTGCTCTTTGCTAGCCAAGCATAGAGAGGCGCTGAGACGAGGCACTCGAGAAAGTCAAGTACTTTTGACTGTTAGATTTTCCACAACAGATTTTCCATTACAGAGAAATCCACAGTCCAGCAACATTAAACAACTAGGTCCAGCAAATGGTCCACAGGCTCATAGGCAACCACGACAGATTGGGAAGGTTTCAATTTTCAAGCCATGCACAAAAAGTGCTTAATATGTGCTAATTACTACAAATTGTTACACAGAAAAAATTCATCCAATTAAGTGATAATGAAAATAATAATTACTCGCAGTCCTAGTTTGGATGCCAAATTTGCTGGGATAACAATCTTTCAACTAAAAATGAACAAAGCTGCAAATTTTAACACTTCCTGTAGACCTCCTGCCATGTCCAAATCCACATCATGTGTAGCACAGGCTTTAAGGATTAGGTCGAAATCTTATTTTCGAAAAAAACAACTAAAAAACACATTTTTCAGTCAGCCAAATGGAAATGTCGACTAGCTCCTGTAGATATCAAAGCTTACAAAGTCTAAGTCACAGCTGTGTCACCACAGAAAAATTAAAGAGCAAAATGGCCTTTTTCATCTGCGAGAAGAAAACGGGATGAGAGGGGATTAGGCAAATCAGATAATGGACGCTCAGACAAAGAGAGCGAATAGGTCAGTGAAATAAATAACTGATAAGCAGGTAGGTGGAAAAAGCTCTCAGACCAAGAGGAGACCGAGTATGAGTCACTCCACTGTGAAGACACCAGTGGGTGATGGTACTGATACAGACTCAGAGCGGAGCAGGGCAGCAGGAAGCAGTGGGTATTGACTTTGAGTGGGAAGCCTATTATCCCCGGTGCCAACCTCCCAGAAACCAGGAAATCCCAAATGTTTAGCTATGCCAGTGTGCAGTGGGTAACCCTGCTGCATATTAAAACAAGCTCTGGCACCAGATATATTCCAGTGTGGAGAGGGCCTTCACAGGGCTCAAGATCCGGTAATAGGACATCACGAGAGAGGTGAAAGGGAAGATGGGAGAGTTGCGAGGGGAGGTGAAAGATTTCACATTTGTGTGTGATACCTGTCCAGGGCAGCAGCACACACTCGCCAACAGTGATGATGTGTGTGGACTGTGTCTGTAAGTTGTCAGCCGTTTATAGACACAAACCAGCGGTCAGAATAAAATGTTTGTATTTTATCTGAAGAATTGGTTGTATATAATAGAATGTATATTTGTGCTCAATGCATACAGTCTTCTATAAGAAACTGTCCTTGATTCACCCCCAGTGCCTTCAAAGAGGACGAGGGGAGGTGAACATCTGAGGATGCAAACATCTCATTAGTCACTACTGCTGCCCTCCACCTGCTGATGAGTGTTTTCCTCCTACTCAAGACGCCCTCACAACCTTTTCATTAGTTGTAGGAAAAGGGGCGACGCATTTGCTTGCCATTGCATATTGACCCCGTCTCGTCACTTCAAGCCTAGTTCAAGCTGACTGAACTCTGATATGCCAAATCACACTGAGAGAGGCTACCTCTGGCCTCTCATTAAAGAAAAACTGGTGTTTATATCTTTGGTTGTGTGACTGCATGGCGACAGATCACAAGCAGCAGAGAGGGCAGCGGGATGCTGCCTGGCTGTAAGTGTGCCAGGAGTTAAAGACAGTAGTCTCATTAATAACTGATGATTTGTGTTTACAATCCGACCCACGCTAATTCCTGCCTCACAACACATTGCAACACAACGCATTTTGTTTCCTGTAGATATCTGGTCTAACTTGGCTGTTGTTCATCCTGCTTTCAGACTGGATTCCACTGCACCAGAGCTGTTTGCTCCTGCACCCTGTTTCACAAAAATACAACCCGAAGACTTATTTTCAAACCACAGAAGCAACTGAAAGAAAAATACAATAGACAAAGATATCTACGCATGCAAGATTTGCAAAGGGGAAACGGAGCGCGGAGAGAATTTTTTTTTTTTAACATAACTCTTATTACGATTCGAGACAGAAAAAGAACTGAGGGGCTGTGAGCTGCTCTTGAACTCAAGGAGACAATTCTTGTTAATGACCGGGATAATGGTCTAATGGTCTTGTTAGAGAAGTGGCCGTCTGTTCGGTGCAACTATTCCCTGAATTTTAGAAACTGATCGCCTGGCTCTCTTGATTTCTGTGTGTTTTGCTTTTGAATATGGACAAATTAAAGACGAGGACTACGTCCAGTGGAGGAGGAGGAGGAGGAGGAGGAGGAGAGCTCAAACAAGGATTAAGTGTTACGTAGCGAAGCTTGAGGAACTGAAACGCTAACTTAATTTGAACCTGAATAATTCAAATTTAATGATATCCTCTATTTATTCATGTGTTTATCTGTCAGAAACCTAAAGCACAGTTCAGGCCCATAATATCACTAGTTGTCAACATCACATAAAACACGGTGGCTTTTCCAGAGTCCTCTTGTATCTCCAGCTATCCCTCATGGGGCCTCTAAGCCTTTTGGGACTGGCCATATAATTACTGGCTAAGTGTACTTTAATAGATCATTAGAGGCAAGAGCTGTGCAAACGAGCCTATCATTACACATGCCCCTCAAGGGGTGCCTTTATGTATGCGTGCGCAAACCACAAACTGTGGCGTGCATGCGGGAAATGATACGCCGATAATTGAGCAACACATGCACATACCCAGTGAAGACCAAGGTCACCAAAATATCCCTAGGCTATGTCTGAAGAAAACTAATGCGCCGCGTTTGTAGGCTTGCGGGGCACAGACACACACGTTCACATTGGAACACACACACACACACATAGTCGGACACAAACAGAGCCTAAACCCCTCCACATGAGCAATTACGCTCTCACGCATGCTAAGTAGGTGGTGTGAAACGGACAGCTCCGTCGTAGCAGAGGACAGTAGAGGGGGAACGGAGAGGCGTAGTTGGAGGGCAGAAGGAAGAGAGAGAGAGAGAGAGAGAAGTTGAATCAATGGAGAGGGAAGAAGGTGAGAGATTAGTTGGCACAGCTGAGAGTTTAAAAAGCGGCGGGGGGGAAGACGGGGAGAGAGTGGCAGAGCGAGGACGAGCGGGGGAGAGCACAAGGGGAGTGACAGCCTGGTCGAGGTCCCCCCCCCACCGACACTGGCTGTCACTTGGAGATCAATCAGCAGCCAGAACCTTCGAGCCAACCGACCAAAACCTGTTGCTTCACCTCCTCTGAAAACCTCCAAATGCGGAAGCCTCTGTCTCATCTATTCTTTATTTCTGTCTCTGTCTCCTTTATCCTCCCGAAGTCTCTTTTATCTTTTTATGTGGATTTTTTTTTTTATCCCGTCAGTGATATCTCATACTCTTCACATAACCACTCACGCATGCACACATGTACACTCAGGAGCGGCCTAATGGATGTACGACCACTTGGTGTTTGTTATGATGTAGGCCGCTTCAGCAGTGAATAATGAGATCCCGGGAGGACTGATGCTGCTGATAGTGGGATATCCTGCCACGACCCCAACCCCTCAACACCCCGTCCACAAGCATGCACGAGACATATTTCCATGCAGCAGTGCAAGCTCTCATAAACCCAGCATCCTAAACAGGATATCCAACATGAAGCCGAAACCTCCTTAGATCCACCAGCCTCTTTCTCTCCCACTGATCCCACCCCTCTAAATAGGATGGAAATGCTGAAATTATAGTGATTCTCCAGGCTCCGAGGACATCCGCCAAATCAGGCTGCATCTCCGGCTGCACGCGCGTTTCAACTTCCTGTAACTGAACCTCTGAGATAGCTTCCAGAAATGTTCTGTTGACAGATAAGGCACTGTTTACAGAGGGCTCTGTAATGTGTATGCCCTACATGCTGTGCAGGAAATTCTAGGCTGCTGCTTCGTATTGTGAATATGAAGAGCCTCAGTGTTTGAATGAGTTGGAGTCATCTGAGCATTTTTTTCTGTTGGAGAAGTTTGTTAATGGGGCATTAAAATTAATGGGGCTCCCTGAAATTGAGAGAACTGTGGGTCAATGGCGGTTGCAATAATGTCAAATGAGGGCTGAATAATGAATTGAAATTGCACTCAATGACTCATGGGCATCATTTTTAAAACGAATTAAAGAGGTAATAGGGACCGTCATACAAATAAATAAAAATGTTTTTGTGTGTTCTTCAGTTTCAGGAGTAATAATTGTTTTATGGCCCGTTTGGAAGCTGCGAAGCTGTGTACAATTTCCTTTTACACATGGATGAAGAACAAAAGATGATTTCCTGATACAACCCAATAGGTGAAAGTGAAAATTTCACTCTTCTTCCAGCTCTGTCCTGAGGGAAATATCTACTCCTGCTCTTTATATCGAATTCTAACTACAGGAGTGTAGACCTGATCATCCACTCGCCAACAGTTTTTAGAGATCACAGACAAATAAGAGGCAAATTGGTGTTGGCTTGATGCTCGTGTATCATTTGCCAAGTGTGATTTGTTCAAGGACGCAATCCAAGAGCTCATCGATCCCTAGCAGATGCCCCAAAAGCAGGCTAAAAATCTGCTCATGTCAGGGAGAGAGTCACGTCATCTTTGTTTATGCCAATGGACCTTTTTCTCTTTTCTTTAAAGCAATGGCCGATTGTGGAGCCTCTCAATAGTCCAGAAAGTTAGCTGCAAATACAAGCAGCCCAGTACAGTAAATCAATCAATCAACACATCATGTATTAAATATGAACCGCCAATTTCGTTATGCCTGTATTCATGCATTCAATCACCAGCTCAG
Source organism: Spondyliosoma cantharus (assembly GCA_900302685.1). Classification (NCBI taxonomy): domain Eukaryota; kingdom Metazoa; phylum Chordata; class Actinopteri; order Spariformes; family Sparidae; genus Spondyliosoma; species Spondyliosoma cantharus. The sequence continues at coordinate 15,150 of OMLP01044384.1, forward strand.
AACATTTTTCTCTGTTGTGTAAAATCTGGCCTAGATAAAGACGGAGTCGACGGTCGTGATAATCATAATTGACAATTTGAAAAAGTAAAAAGGAAAAAGCATCTCCAACTGCTTATCTAGCACGGCAGCGCTGTGGAAGAGCAGACTGACGCCAGTAGCCTATGATCGAGTAACATTTCTGTAAACTGCATATTGGTTTTCCTGATGATAAAGCCCTAATTAATAACACCCCTCCTGTTGTACTGGGGGAAGGGTAATGTAGGCTGAAACCTTCGTGTCTCAGTCCGGTCCTCACTCTGCACTGAAATCCACTTCCAGCGGCACACTGATTATTCCCTAATAGCTGGAATGTTCACGCAGTGTTTTTTGGCAATAAGTCATTTCATGCTTGTATCAATTGCGTAAATTCGGCCTGAGCTCTAAAGCCTCCTGCAGCCTCTTAATTACAATGCGAGCGTGGGATGGGAGGAGAGGAGGAGGAGAGAGGGAGTATTACCAAAATGCCGTGCCTGCAGACTTGTTATGAACCTGGGACGTGGAAGCAAAATTGGATAATGATTTGCAGGGTTTTCTGCACCTGAAATTCAACGCGATAGTTTACCGCAGCAGGACATGTAGACTGTAATTGTGAGCTCCTCCAATTACTCGCCAGCCGCACCGCTCTCGAGATACTTACTCGCTGTACCGTACGTACATGGACCAAGCCAAAAGTCATCCCTCTCACGTTCGTCATCAACGTGTCACCTTACATCATCCCCAGTGACCAGCTAGTTTCACTCTGCGAGATGACCATGAAATTAACATACCATCTATCTTGGTGCAGCATGCCGGGGTTGATACATTAGCTTTGTTTGAAAGCCTTTAATAGCCACATACATCACAACAATCTGGCAGCATTCCTGCTGAGTGTTGGAAACAAATGACCAATTTCGTTCCATTATTCATAGAATTACGTCTGACCTGCAACAGTAACAGCCTATTTGTGAGGCGGAGACCTTATGCCCAGAGTAATTCTTAGTCTGGTGGAGGCCAAAAACACCATGAATATTGCAGACATGAGCATATGTTTGGAATCTGAAACAGTCGATCTTTTTTTCCCAGTAAGCTATTCCTTCCAATCCCAGCAGAATTTTACGGAGGAGCATTGCAGCTGAAAGCACATGAAGCAAATGAAAATTTCAGGAAGAAAAGCCTTCAAAGTAAAAAAAAAAGAAAAAAGAAAGAGAAATGTCTTCACATTACTTACGAATGCTTGTCTTAATTGAAAAGCCTTGCATCCACCGAGTATGATTATTTTGTTTGGAAACAGAAAATGGTTTCCTGGACCTCTAAGGCTGCGGAGTCGGCGGTAGGGTGGAGGAGTGGGCGGTTGAAATACAGTCGCAGACAAAAGAAAAAAAAAAAACATAGAGGGAGAAACAGCAGATAATGGAGATGAGACTCCATCTAAACTCTGCTCGTCTCAGTGAAGCCCTGAGTGTTCACATCGATCACCCGAGTGTTTCTCATCAAGACCCAGTAACCCCTCAGACCTGAGAGAGGACCTTCTCTCCGTAGGAGCAGGGAAAAAGAATACACTATAACTGGTAATGTCTTCTTCGACTCATGTTTTGCTGTATTTGCTATAATCTTATATCTCACATTTCCCCACATCTGACACTGACAGAGATGCAAAGGGAGAGCAGCTCAAAGGGTTCCTTGTTCCCTGATCAAAACAAACTGGAACCATTTTTTTAATCTGTGCTGACTAGCCGAGGTGACTTGAGCCCTGCTGGCTCAGCTCTGTAGTTGCTGGATTGACAGTGGCGGGCACGCCGAGGTCTTCTGGACCAGAAAGAGAGGAGAATTTGCTGCAGCATTCAGATTTTGTTTTGCATTTTATTTCTGTTTTCTGCATCATCATTATAACACAGTATTCCCAGGCTTCTTTTGCCTGCGCATGTGTTGTCCTATTTAAACTTCCAAATCATTTGCAACACAGAGACCTTGAGAAGAAGAACTTCACCTCAGAAGTCTCGCTTACAGGTGCATCTTAATTAACCCAATTCAAAGTTAATTTGCGGTCTCTGAGTGACCTAATTAAACCATTACGACTCACTAAGAGACCTCAACCTGCCTGTTTGACAGGACATCAAATTGAAATTGCATCACAGCAGATAACTTGTTTTGTAGCCCCTCACTAATCCTGATTGGACACGATCAGCTCAGCAATCAGCTCAGCTTGATTGTGTATTGAACTTCCTGTCTGGATCCCTTCGTCTGGCAAAGTGATAATCAGAATACAATAACCGTTATATTCACAACGAAAGCTCCATCAGGCTATTTGGTTCCAAATATCGCTAATGACTTTCTGCCAGTTGCTAAATGCGATAGAATACAAAATAACACACTGACGCAACCAAGGTGACATGTGAGTTTGAAAACACAAGAGCACATGTCTCAACCAGAGTTTGATGGTTTGTTAAAGAGGCTTGACATCGGGGTAATTGGGGTCACCGACCGATGGCCTTTCTGGTGTATTTTCACAGCTGTGAGCATTTAAAGCAAAGAGAAATACTGACAGTTCTTTTTTTATTTCATTTTTTTTTAAACGCGCCTTTATTTCAAGTTAATTAGCAATTAACAAGCTCATTACTCTGGAGCATATGCACCCTTGCAAGCCACGGAGATGGTGCTATATGAGAAGCGTGATGGTGGGAAATCGCCTGCTATTAGAAGCTCTCTTAACAAAGTGTGCATGTAAGATCTTTGATAAATTTCAAACGAAGTGGCGTGGAAAGACAATTATTCTTGCATTAAATTGACACTGTATATGCAGGTTAGCAGTATGTTATACGGAAAACGGAAGGTTGGTGAATGAGGATAAGGAGAAAAAAAGGTTTAGGAATGGAAAGAGGTAGAAGAAAGAAAGTAGGCGAGTGGTCCACCGACCAGGGAAGGGCATTTGTATATCAGCAGAGAGGTATTTCCTTTCACGCAGGCGCAGAGCGTGTGAGCTTGTTTTGCGCAACAATCGGAGTTAGTTCTCTGAAGTCAGTTTGGTTCGTCAAGGCCCAAAGGATGAAATAGTAGAGGGGAAGAAAAGGAAAGATAGGTAGACGTAGGCCTGTGGAATAGCGGCGGGAAGAATGTTATACAGCATGGAAAGGAAGTCGGGTATAAAGTCAGCAAGCAATTTCAACTTTCCAAAGAAGACCCTACAGTAAGCCATGACTCAAGCCCCGGGATTTGGAAGATAATAGGCTGTAATACAATTGTCAACACTGAGTCATCCAGACGCGGGGCTCAGAGGGAGAGCCGGTGGTAATAGGGCTGACACAGAGTAATCAATACGCCAGAACTCCTCGCACATACAAAGGTGTGAGTCTGAGAGGTGGAACACTGCACTAAATGGTTTACCCTCATTTACACAAACATCCAGCTGGCGTCTGGCTAATCTGTAAAGATAAAAAGAGACTGGGGAACTTCAAGTCTTATAATTTTATGGTAAACAAGCCCTCTCAGAGTGTGTTTTCATTTTCGTCGGAAAAGTTATGTTCAGAGTGATAAGGCGAGGAGGCCTGACGCTCATATTAAACACGGCAGGTCGTCGGCAGTCTCTCGCGAGTCAGAAAACATTTGTCTCGCACACCATTTTTAAAAAATGCATTTGCCTTCCTAGTGGGCTGACACTGGTTTCCATTAGGAGCTCATTAAAAACCAGAATGCCTCACAATCACACAAGTTGAATCCCGATCAATATATAACTTCTTGAACATGAGTGGACCTCACGTACCAACCTGTTAACCCTCCAAATGAACCATAAATGATTAATGAGCGCCCTTCACGAATGCCGATATGCATCGCAATGCACCTGTCGCTCATCTCTCTTTCTGCGCCAGAGTCAGAGCGAAGACTTTGAGGAGACATTTCCCCTCTTTGTGAGGTGGTCGACCAGATATTCGACCAATACTGTGTATAGAATAATGGTAATCACTTATTAAACATTTCACAATAATATGCTTTGAGTGGAAACACACGCAAGCAATAGCAGGCGCAGAAACGAGAGGCTCTAATATCGCACAATGTGCTCAATCAGCGATGAGAGGGGGTCTTTGTGGCTGCCCCCTATAAAATCAGCAATAATGCATCATAATTGCAAGCCCCCTACATAAGCTCCTCACATTCCATAGTTGCTTATTTGCAATTTATAAGTGATTAAGACATGAATGCGACTCGGTTTATTAATCGTCTGTGCAATCTGATATGGAGCATAATGAACTGATTGGAAGTGTCAGTGGAGCATTTTACTCAGCCTCTACATCAAAGACGTAAGCATATTCCCCACCGCAACTGTGTTCAAGCTCTTTTCACACGCGGCGTCTGCAAAATTAGTGGGTAATCAACACCTATTCAAGACGGCTATACGGAAAATAACGTAAATTTCTGCAATTTAAAAGGTCCAGTGTGTAGGATGTAGGGGGCTGATGTAATATTCATAATTATGATTTAATTAGTGTATAATTACATGAAACTAGAGTCGTTGTTTCTGTTACCTTGGAATGAGCCTTTTATATCTACTGTGGGGGTGGATCCTATTCCACAGAGGGTTAGCCATGTTGCCAACGCCGCATATTCTACAGTAGCCCAGAATGGACAAACAAAACACTGGACACTAAATCCTACACACTCGACCGGCTTTTTTTCACGAGAAGACGGACCATCTCCATCCATGATCGTGACCGTCATTTAAAGCTGAACCATGATTTTTTTTCCTAACCCTAACCAAAGTTGTTTTTGTGCCTAAACCTAAGAGGGGTATATGCACAGCGTTGTGACACGAGAGAAATAGCAAAGTCAAATGAAAACAAAGCATAGTTGCAACATTAAGAAACATTCAGTTTTAACTCATTTGTGGTTCTGCAGAGATACTTAGATAACATTTATTCTGCCGATCGGGTTGAGCCACCGCACGGCGGTAGCCTCCTATTTAATGATGAGACAAGGCGCAACAGAAGTTGCCTATAGCAAATTCAGGAATGAAATGCAATCAAAGCACAATATGGCCTAATCAATCATGTCCCAGGCATAGATTTTGTGTCAGGTATAAATTCCAGTGTGAGACAACTGAGAATAAACAACTGGGGTAAAGTGTCCCTCAACCTGCCTTAGCTGAGCGGCTAAATCAGAAACTGATATTCGGCGCAAAGTGAGAATGCATTAATTTAAGGTCCTTCCATTTGAGGACAAGCTGCATTTATGGCAGCGAGTATTTATATCGCTCTCCAAAGCGCCAGAACAATAAATGTAATTCTCAGCGAGGTGAGTTGGCATCTTTCCAATACAGCAAGTAGCGAGCGCACATTATTTGGGAAAACACACTTGTTGTGACATAATAATGACATAGTTTAAATTCTGGATGGATGCAGCTCTCTGTTGTCACCGTCCACGTAGCCTATTACCTTTTCTATTACTCAGTTGATTGATTCTCAAACTCTGTGTCTAAACAGGGAAATATGAACTTTACATAAGCCGTGGAGGGGAATTAATTAAATCCCAATCATTTTCACAGTCACAGTGACTGCCCTCTAAAGCAGTTTGACTGACAACACTTTTTTTTTTAGGTCGGATTTATAAATCTGGTGTACCACAGTGCACAGCAGAGAGATGGAGGGCGAGGTTGATGTGAAGTGTTCTTTTTTTTTAAAGGGATGCTCCCTACATTCATTCACATTCGCAGATATGGGGGCACAAAATTTTACCAGAACAATAAACTTGTGAAATTGAATTCTGTATCACCTAGACAATATTGCTATCAATGTCAGACAGACAAACAGAGCGAGAGAGACGTACAGAGAGTGAGAGATGCAGGATGCAGGTATTGGCAGTATAAAGAGCAGTGGCAGTAAAGAAGAGGTGAAATGACAAGGACAAGGGCAGCTAGCCACTGTTATCCATTCTTTACTGGCTCAGAGACAAAGAGGGCAAAGCAACCTACTCAGAAATTGTGAATGAAAAGCTTCAGTTGGAACCAGCGACGGAGAGGAAAATTAGAAAATGATGTTTGTGCAGGTTGGAGAGGCAGGGGTACATTTCATCCTGTTCCTTGGCGCCACATTCAATTATAAAGCATTTCATCATTTGACAGTGTTGGGAGGAATAATTAGAAGCACGGAGCATGTCGAGCCCGGAACCCCAACTGGCCAAGAACAAATAGCGAGGAGCACGGCGGCGTCTGGGAAAGAATGGGGATTAAATAGTGAATAACAGCATCAGCCATGCTTCAAAAGTAAGACCTGACTCTAGTCGTCAAGCCTTTCATACCGACCTGACAATAAGCTCTGATGAATACGAACGCAGAGAAAAAGAAAAATGTTCTTGCAGGCGTGTGTCTGTATCACCATTTTCTCCTCGTTTATGACACGGGGAGACAAGAAAGAGAAATACACAGCTTATTTCCGGGAAGCAGACAGACAGGCAGGTGGATAGATAAGAAGGCCAACTGTATGTATGTGCGGTTGGGAGGGACGGGATGTCGTGCGGGCTGAGCATGTACACGAGTTTATTTATTTGAGTTTTATCGTTCATGTGTGCATATTTATGTGTGTGTGACAGTCAGGAAGCGCCGGCAGCTCCTCGGGCACGGATGCATGACAATGACTGCAGTGACAAGAGGGATCACGGGTGTGCGGAGGGGAAATGGAACATGAAGAACAAAACAAACAGACAGAGGGGTGTGTGTGTGTCTGTGTGCGTGTGCGTGTGTGTGTGTGTGTGGTTGAACTAATGGCCCCAGCTTTGCAGAGAGGCGATAATATGTCAGCTGGCACCGCACGTCAACGCGTGTTTTTTGACTGGATGCGAATATGTGTGTCTGTGTGTGCCGCGCGCTTTCATCAAGACTCAAAATGACAACACAAAGCGAGGCGCTGCTAGGCCCAATCCCGTGCTCACCTAACCTTCAAATGACATTAGGCATCCCGTCAACATATGATGAGTCACTGTCAACCTGATGTGATTTATTCAATCCTGCCGAGTAGCTCGGATCGTGGGATACAAATCACTTAGATGGGAGCAGGGAGTGTGTCTGCGAGCGTGTGTGTGTTTGTTTTGACTGTGTGCGTGTATGCATCCATCAGACAAGCATATGTGTGTGTGTGTGTGTGTGTGTGTGTGTGTGTGTGTGTGTGTGTGTGTGTGTGCGCGCGCGTCATCTCTCGTGTGAGCGCTACATTAAGTTAAAGCCGAGGAAGCTGCATGATGTCAGCTGCTCACATTCCCCCCGAAAAAAAACAAAGTTAACAGAGACGAGCTGGAGAAGCCCTGCGGAGCTGTTCGGTTTACCCGCTCTTCCATGAAGCATGTTCTTGTTTAAATCTCTCTGTTTTGCTGCGACCCAAGGGCCGAGATTTCTATTAGGCCTTGCAGTTAAAGCTCAGGATATTAGCGGCTAGTATTAAGTGGACTTCGTAGGGAAGGGAGGTAAATAAAAAATGGCGCTGAGAGCTTTATTGTGTGGAATAAAAGAAACAATGCGCGATAGAATCTAAGAGATGCCTCCTCTGTATCACCTGCGCGTCTAATTGTGATCAACACCTTCAACAAAAGGGAGTACTTGTTTCCAGAATAAGCATTACATTACCCTTTGAGAGCACAGAGCTGAACTAATGTAGCAAGGAGAACTGTTGCTGCATTGAACAACCACCTGAATCATACGGCTTTTAATGACGTGACGGGCACAAAACAAAAAAAACAAAGCAACATCTCTCATAACCCCAGGCAGCAGCTACTGAGGATCATTAGCCCTAATGACGGCCAATGAATGATCAAACTTTGACATCCATTTATTTTTTTTACATATTAAATACATTAAACAAGTGACATGAATGAATGAATGAATAATTCAACACAAGATGATTCTGATTTCATGATCAATATATCTGCCTACAACTGCTGTGTTTGCCAGCATTTGAGTCGTGCATAAACTAGACACCTCGGGTGCATAGACAAAGCAAGGATGGATTGTGGATGGAGTTCCACTGAATGAACCTGAATGACCCAAGAGGTGAAGGGGCCCTGAAGCCCAAGTCGTTGTGTGAAGTCACTACCTCAATAAGTCAAAAGGCAAAAGGCTATGAATCTGAACGAATCTCCAGCTGGCCATCCCAAAAAGGCACCAGAATACAGGAAATCACATCTACCAAACTCCGCGATGGTGGGGCCCCAAATCAAATTCTGCTTAGGGCCCCAAAAAGGTTTGGGCCGGCACTGGAACATAGTTTCATTTACCTTACTTTACCTTACCTTATCTTACTTCCCCCTTTTCTGTCATGTTTTCCTTCTTCCTACCTTGTTTACTCTCTTGATTTGAGGCTTTATGTAGTGACACCTTAACGCAGCTGCCAATAACTAGTTCATGTTTGCGGTTCATTTAGTTTGGACTTTGGCCCCACTCTCGTAAAATGGCTGCGACGTCCTTGCTCATTTTTGTCGTATACACAGTTTGAAACATCAGAACATATTTTCTCAAATGCAGTGCAATGATTCTGCCTGGTTATGATAGGAGATGAAGCGGCGTCTCCACCTCTTCTTTTTCCTCCCCTAATTTCTCACACCAGATTAATAGCATCAACACGGAGCAGAATAAACAAACAGAAACAAAATGAAGACGGAAAGCAGTCAAAGCCATAAGTGGGCATGACAAAGAACCCTGACTGGAGACGGGGTAGCTGTGTGAGGACGTTGACGAGCGTCTTGAGATGATTCAGGGGAAACAGATTAGGCAGGGGAGCAGTCTGGCAGATCGTTAGTCAGGGATGTCAGGAAGCAGAGATAAATGAAGTGTCAGCAGACGACGCAGACAGAAGGAGGGAACGGTGGGAGAAAACCGGGGGGAGACAAAGAGGGAGAAGAAGCGAGGGAGGAGAGGGCAGAAAGGGAAGGAATACGCAAAATAAATGATTGTTTGTAAGCCCAGGAAGTAAAAGGTCACTGTGGAATTTATTACGCATTTCAATGGAGTTGTACAACAAAAGTTATTACATTAGTTTATTTTTCTGAGTCATAAGTGAATCATGGGTATGTTATCTTATGTTAATACAAGGATAATTAATCCTGCATGCCCCTCTTAGGAAACGGTATATTTACCATCACTTGTAACGATGCTGCATGATTGATTAATACCAGTTAGAGCTTCAATTATTCATAAATGATTTAAAAGAGACACTGTATGTAATTATAATACATTATAAAGAGATAGATAGAATAGACAAATAGACATTTGTTTCATCCTCTAAACTGTTTCCAAGGCCAGACAATGCATCCTTACCACAACTGTGTGATGTGTCTTCATCTGTGGATCTGTGGAGCACATACTGCAGCAGTCTGACATGTTTTCCCCCGTCTGAAGTGTTTCTAATCTTCTGTGAAAGTGCTTTAATTATTTTCTATAACTATAATTATCCTGTTTATCTCAGATGGGAGGAATGACATGCCGATGTATTCAGACTGTATCTACCTTCATTTTTAAAAAGTCCTTCTTGGCAGATAGTGCTTTAGTTGTTTCAATCAGGATGAAGGAGATGAGGAGTAGTGACGATAATGTGCTTTATTCACATAATTCATTAACGTCACACTCATAAATGTCCCAACAATGGAAAAGAGAGAGACAGCCTGCAATTCAACAAAAGAAAAATTCAACAACAAAGTGACAACATGAGCACAGATAGAGGTCAAACTATTGACAAAAGTTCCAACTCATTGATCAGCCTGATTGAATTAAGCTAACACTACAGGACTAAAAGCTAACCGACTGTGAAATTAGGTTGCATCACGCAAATAAGGGGAATTTTACAGATGTTCTTGTCTCAAATCTTAAACATACACGGGCTACAAGATTTGAAAATAATGTCGCATCACACAGGGTGTCGTTACGTTATCGTGCAAAAGGGAGCAGTGTAGCGGCTCATGTAATCTCATGGGGAAGCAGACATAAACAATATAGAGACCGGTGCAACAACATGCCGTGGTAACGTTTATACTTGCAATGAGAAAACAAAACAACTAAAGCGAAATAAATGAATCTGGATAAGAAGATGTTTGTGGAGGGGAGGCACTGAGACCTTTTCAGCCATTTTACCTACAAAACATTTTTTATGAAGTTATGGAAACATTTCCATCCATCTTCATGGCAACCATTACCAGCTTTCTTTCATGGAAAGAAAGACCATCTCCATCTGTGATCGGGCGCCCAAAACAGGCATTTAAAAGCCAAACCATGATGTTTTCCTAACCCTATTCAACCCTATTCAAGTTTTTCACCCTCGTGAGCCTTTTGTCCCCGCTCCGGAACGGTATGAGGGTAAATTAGGAGAGTGCAAATCTTTCCTGTTCCAGTGTTCTCTCGTGTTCGAGCTACAGCCATTGACTTATACCAGCGACTGAGCGAAAATAGCTTATGTGCTGGGTCTATTAGTTGGGAGGGCTCGGTCCTGGGGAACAGCTTTTTGGCATAGCCCATTTACTATTAATGCCTCCTTCGCAGCATTTTCTTCTGAGATGTCTTCCGTTTTTGACCACCCGGTTACCAGCAGTGACGCTAGCAATCGGCTCCTTAGTCTGCGGCAAGGAGTCCAAAGTGCCGCTAACTACTCAGTAGAATTTCGTACACTAGCAGCTGAATTGGGGTGGAATGACGGGGCTCTGCAGGGCATTTTTCAAAAAGGGTTAAATGAGGAGGTTAAAGACTGTTTAGTGGGGCGAGCAGAGACGACTAACCTACAGGAACTCATAACGCTAGCTATCAAGGTTGATAACCGGATAAGAGAGAGGTGCAGGGAGAAGTATCCCAGCGTTCAGCAAAGCTCCACAGGAACTACTGCTTCCGGACCAATACACCGACGTCCAGAGATCCAACAGCCTCACGCCAGCTCTCCGGACTCCTCGTCACGGGCAGAGGAACCCATGCAGCTGGACCGGAATCGCCTCACTCCCGCCGAACGCCACCGACGCTTCAAAGAAGGATTGTGCCTCTACTGCGGAGGGGCTGGTCACCAGCTTGCCACCTGTCCTTGTCGGTTAAACCCGACTCCTCACCAGTCTCAGACGGGGTTTTGGTGAGTAGTACGGTTCATCCCTGTGCACCCCGAAAATGCAGTAACATTGAAGCTCGCCTCCTGTTGTCTGGTAAGACTTTTCGTTTGGAAGCTTTAATTGATTCAGGATATGATTCCAACTTAATCGATGTCCAGTTTGTTAAAGACTGCAATATAAAGACTGTGAACCTTGAGTCACCTCTGCAGGTGAATGCCCTCAATGGAGAAACATTAGCCATAATCTCTGAACGCACCGAACTGTTACCACTACTAGTGGCAGGTAATCACAGGGAGATGGTGTCATTTCATGTTTTGCCATCTTCTCATGCTCCACTAGTCCTCAGCTTACCTTGGCTCCAGGTACATAACCCAGTGGTTGATTGGGTCACCGGTAAAGTGACCAGTTGGAGTCAGTACTGCCATTCCTCAAGTCTGCTCAATCTCCTTGCGTTACTAATGACTGTGTTGCTTCACCAGAACCTCCGGACATCTCCTCGGTACCTTCGGCATATCACGACCTCGCCGAGGTATTCAGCAAGCACCGAGCCATGTACCTACCACCTCACAGACCCTACGACTGTGCTATTGAGCTCATCCCTGGAGCTCCATTGCTGTCCAGCCGGCTCTACAATCTTTCAGCCCCGGAAAGGGAGACCATGGAGAGCTACATTACGGAGTCCCTTAACTCAGGTATCATCCGGCCCTCGTCATCCCCATTAGGGGCCGGCTTCTTTTTTGTATCCAAGAAGGATAAATCTCTGAGACCGTGCATTGATTTTCGCGTGTTGAACAATATAACCATTACAAACAAGTATCCTCTGCCATTAATAAGCTCAGCCTTTGAACCTCTCCACAGTGCCACTATTTTCACAAAGTTAGACCTTCGAAACGCCTACCATCTCGTCCGCATTCGGGAGGGAGATGAATGGAAAACTGCTTTCAAGACACCTTTAGGCCACTTCGAATACCTGGTGATGCCATTCAGATTAACCAACGCTCCAGCAGTTTTCCAGGCGCTGGTCAACAACGTGCTACGCGACTTCCTAAACCATTCTGTGTTCGTCTACCTAGATCACATTCTGATCTTCTCCCGGAACCTGGATGAGCACATTGTGCATGTGCGGCAGGTTCTCCAGAGGTTATGGGAAAATAAACTTTGCGTCAAACACGAGAAATGTGAATTCCATGTTCCCTCAGTTTCATTCTTAGGATACATCCTGGCCGAAGGAGAAGTACGACCGGACCCAGCCAAGGTTAAAGCGGTCCTGGATTGGCCTCAGCCCGTCTCCAGGAAACAGCTCCAACGATTCCTGGGCTTCTCCAACTTCTACAGACGGTTCATCCGCAACTACAGCCAGGTTGTATCGCCACTCACCAAATTAACTTCTCTCTCTGTTCCGTTTGTTTGGTCACCAGCAGCTGAGGATGCATTCACCGAACTCAAGAGATGCTTCTCCTCAGCTCAAATACTGGTGCAACCTGATCCCTCGCGACAATTCATCGTGGAGGTTGATGCATCGGACCTGGGAGTTGGAGCAGTTCTGTCCCAGAGAGCCAAAGGAGATGACAAGCTTCACCCCTGTGCTTTCTTTTCAAAGAAGCTTTCACCAGCAGAGAGGAACTATGATGTCGGCAACCGAAAACTGCTAGCAATTAAGCTGGCACTAGAAGAGTGGCGCTACTGTTTGGAGGGGGCGGAGACTCCCTTTATGGTATGGACTGACCACAAAAATCTGGCTTACATACAGTCAGCCAAAAGACTGAACTCCCGGCAAGCTCGTTGGGCGCTCTTTTTTGGACGGTTCAGTTTCAGCCTCACCTATAGACCCGGTAGCAAAAACACCAAACCAGACGCCCTATCCAGACAGTTTAACTCAGACCCTGACAAGGATTTAGCACCTGACACGATTATCCCCAAGTCTTCTCTAGTAGGCTCTCTGACTTGGGAGATCGAATCGGTGGTCAAGACTGCGCTACTTACTGACCCGGACCCTGGCGGAGGTCCCCAGGGTCGTTTGTTTGTTCCTTCCTCTGTCCGCTCTCAGGTTCTGCAGTGGGGCCACACCTCCCGGTTCGCCTGTCACCCTGGCGTTTTTCGAACCCTTCAACTCATTCACACCACTTCTGGTGGCCATCCATCACCACGATACCCGTGACTACGTGAGGGCATGTACCGTCTGCGCGAGGGGTAAGGCTACTAATCGTCCTCCAGCCGGGCTCCTCCATCCGCTTCCAGTGCCTGGCCGTCCGTGGTCTCACATCGCGGTGGACTTCATGACTGGATTGCCGGTTTCCGGAGGTAAAGACACCATCATGACCATAGTGGACCGTTTCTCCAAGCCGGCCCATTTCGTAGCTCTGGAGAAGCTACTTCAGCGGCAGAAACGGCGGATCTGATGATTAATCATGTTTTCCGCATTCATGGGATTCCTTTGGATATTGTGTCAGACAGGGGCCCTCAATTCACGTCTCGGGTTTGGAGAGAATTTTGGGCGCTGGGTGCATCCGTCAGCCTCTCCTCCGGTCACCATCCTCAGTCGCATGGCCAGACAGAGAGGACTAACCAGGACCTGGAGACCGCCCTTAGATGCATCTGCGCCCGTAATCCCACTTCATGGAGTTCACATCTGTCCTGGGTGGAATACTCCCACAACTCCCTGACTTAATCAGCAACAGGTATGACACCGTTCGAAGCTTCTCTGGGTTATCTGCCTCCTCTCTTCTCTTCCGAGGAGATCGACGTCGCGGTCCCGTCAGTCCAGCACAACCTGCGCAGAATCCGCAGGATCTGGAGGGAGTCCAGAGCAGCTCTTCTGCGAACTCGTGACCAGAACCAAAGGTTGGCGGACCGGCGTTGAACTCCTACACCGGTGTATAAGATCGGACAAAAGGTTTGGCTAAACACCAAATATATTCCCCTCAATGTGGAGTCCAGGAAATTGTCCCCACGTTTCATCGGTCCGTTCGTCATTGAGAGGATTATTAATCCTGCGGCTGTCCGACCGAAACTCCCTCTGTCTCTCAAGATCCACCCCACGTTCCATGTTTCTCAACTCAAGCCAGTTTTTACTAGCGACCTATGATCGAGAATTAGTATTAACCATGGAATCAACTTTCCCCTATATCAACACAGAACTGCAAAGCCTCCAGTTAACTCTCAGTTATTCCATCACCTTAATTATGAACATAGCCACACTGAAATCTCTTGGTAGCAATTTAGATAGATTAGATTCCCTTTTGATCAGAATAAACTGTGAATGTTCCCACCTAACACATAGTTTTAGATGGTCAGCGACTCTAATCTGAACCGCCAAACGTAGTTTTTCATTATCTGCATAAATTTAATTAGGGTGCCATCAAAAGGTCAATCCTCCATCCCACACAGGCATTAATAAATTGTTAAAAAAACTTATTTTATTATGATAACAGTGAACAAGTGAATTATCTGCATGTTGGTGCCAATTCTGTATCTATTCCAGTTAATGAGGGGCTGCGGTAGGCAAGCTTTAAATCACAGACAGCGGAATTTTAGATTTATGTGAGCTAACAAGAAAACACATCATAAGCCACAAACTTTGTGGAAAATAAATCTCTGACAATGTTCCCGGAGACGGCAGTGTAAAGAGTGAAGACTTGCACCTCTGAGCTTTGTGTGTACCTTCTCAATTTTCAAGAAGTTAATAGATAAGAATAACAACCCAATAATTATGAATCCTGCCTACTGTCCTTAAAAAGTACAGGAAAATTGAATCTAGATAAACACTACACAGCTGTAGAAAGAAGATTTAATCATCTAAGTAAGTGCTGTGGGAGGAAACCTAGTGATTACTATCCTGGATCACAGGCTGCTACCTGAAAAACACTTTAATTCTCCATAGCATTGGAAAGCTGCCTTCATACAGAAACTCTGTGAAGCTTAATAAAGTCGAGCTGATGTCAAAGCATGAACGATGATTTTATAGAAGACACTTAGCACCGGCTCTGACAGGCATCACACTGAGAAACACATAAGGCAATTACATCAAATCACTGCTGCCTTTCTCTAATATAAGCTTTTGTGTTTTGAGCAAGATAAACACAAGCTGCTCATTTCACATTTATCTGCATTCTTCTGAACATCACAGAAATATTTTAATCTTTCTCTCTCTTCTTTTTTTTAAAAGGGCTGCAGATTCTTTTTGCCCCACAGTATTTTCAACTAATTAAATTTATTAGAAACGCTGTTAGGAGGAAGTGATTGTATCTGGTCACAGGTCACCTAATGTAAAAAGCTTTTTCAGGGCCAAAGGTGAGTGAGTATGTGGTAAGTGTCACCTTTAATTAGACTTCAGGAAATGTTATTTGCTCGCTGAGATAATGGAATTATATAATGTACGGGAACTGCCGTTATTATTCAAAGTGCACACATGCCATCACAGACCTACGAACCCGCACAATGAAAGGTTAGTGATTGTACAATCATCTTCATCATCCATCTTGCTTCCTGTACTGTATGTCCATCACTCAGCCCTGACAAAAAGGAAATGTGTTGTGATTTTCTAAAAAATAAAAAAACAAACTACAGTGAAATCTGAAAATGCTTCCCAAAAACAGAAGAGGACCATTTTTCTGATCTGCTGCCCCTCAGCTATATTTAGGCAGCTAAATATAGATCGCAATTATAGAGCCGGAGTCATGACGTCACATCCAGGATAGCCTCTCTTCCACAAGCTTCTGTGACTCAATGCAGCATTTCTTTCATCTGCCTTTCGGGAAACGAAACACAAAGGGCTCTGAACCAACTTTGACTTTGTTAAATATGGGTGCTGACACCAGTCTGTCACAAGTTCCGTTTGTTGTGCACTTTGTATTCCTTTTCTGATGTTTGATTTGTGTGCTACTTGTGCTTTTATGGGTGGTTAAATGCCAGTACAGAAGAGTTTACTGCTTGTGTGGGTTGAGGATCGTAACTCTTAGTTACTGTACGTAACCCGGGTGCTATGAGTACAGTTATTTTCTATGAAAGCCAGCAAACAAACCTTTTGCCCTGAGTCATCAGGTGCACTTCATGCGGTATATGTTTGGCTGTATGTCAGTGTGTAAGAGTAGCTACTGTTGATATTTTCCTTGAGGATTATGTCAGACGTACAACAAATAACTGAATGCATGCTACACTGATAAGGGGCGCATTAACTGAGCTAACAGATATTTCTGTTCAGCTGATAGCAGTGCTTTATGTTGTGCACTATGTGAAATATTACCTGGAACAGTATTGTACTCAATGCTGTGATTTATTTGTTGGTTGACAGAAACCCAAACACATACAGTATACAAGTTGGACCATCCTCACTTATCAACCTTCATTATCCTAATTTCCTGTGGATGCCTGCTCTCATACTTCCGAAAGTGTATCACAGCCTATAGTGTTCTTGTCGATATTAATATCAAATAAACAACAACACAGACCATAATTCAAAACACTTTGTTGCTTAATCTAAACACATGAGGTGAAAACCACTCTGGATTTTTAGTTATCAGCAATGTTACAAATGTAAATAGTATTTTTGATGAGGTTTTCTTGGAAGGCAAGTCTCACTTGACAATTAGCTAAACCCCTCCTCTGAGCAGCAACATTGAAATCATAATGTAGCCAGCGTAACCAGGCAAATAATTCCTTTCAAGCTTTTCCAAATGTTGTAGCAGCTTGTATGGGACTTGAGAAAGACTGACTATTGGTTTATAACAAGTTTGGAGGATAGTTCAACCCTTCCTAAAACCAAAAACAAAAGAGCAAAAGAGATTTAAGAATTGATCGAACTGTTTGTTTACTCTAGCATAAGCGGGTAACCCTAGCATGCTCAGCTAACGAGCTTACTACCTGCAAATATAACCAAATGTAATTTTCAAGGCCAGTGGGACATTGCATACTATGCTACATTATTTTGTAGGACATCAACAGTGTAGTATTTCCACACTGTCTGGAAGCCAGTCCTGGATGCTACTATATCAAAGTGTAGGCTAACGATAGTGTCTTTTTAATTGCATTTAGGAAATGTATATTGTAGCAGCCTCAGCTTATGTTACCTGAGATAGTGTTCACCAAACTCACCAAACACATGAATTTGTCTTCATCACTTAATGCATTTTTTCATGTCAAAGTGACGCATTCATAAAATACAAACAATATTGCATATATCTAACCTCCATCTTGCTTGTGCAAGCTTAGTGAGCTATCCAGCCATACAGGGTTATATCACAAAAAAATAACAGTCTGATTTCATATTTTTCCTATCCTAAACATGGAACTCAATAGATTCTACCTACCTAATGTTTTAGAACATGTTTAGCCAAATTACCAAATTAGCTAAATCTGAAAAAATGTGCAAGCAACAATTTCAGACAGCTAAGTTGACAGTCACCAGCTCCGTATGATAAACTTCTGCTTCTGTCTACCTTTTTCTGAATTCAGGTACCCATTGATTCAAAAATGTCAAAAAATTCCACGTGGTAAATCCGCCCTCATCATCGCTGTAAACTCCTTATTTGCCAGATGCAAATGAAAGGCTGGCAGGTGTAGCAACAGCTACCGAGATGGCAGGGCTTAGCACACTGTCAGTTTTGGTTAAGAAATGGTTGAGGAGGCAGCCTGGTAAAGTTTTTTAGAAGATTGCTGTCATACTTAAAGGAAACACACGTCGACTGGGGTGTGAATTCCAGTCTCAAGTAAACTCTGCCAAAACCATCCCCTTTGAACGCCCACTCACCACCCTGACCTACATACCTTTACTCCTGGCAGAGAACTCTCAGTTTGGCACTGGATGTTCCAGGTAGTTTTAAGCTCTTTGAACAACTGAGCGATGGTGTCATTCCTTTGGACAGGACGGTCACATAGTGTACTTTAATAAGAGGATCAAAGGGTGACCCGAGCACTTAATGTATTATTGCCATTTTCAGAGTTGTAATATTATAGTGAGTTTGGAAAATGGGCGAACGAGGTTCTCATGAACGCTGAGCTGAACAGTGAGAGAATATAACGAAACTTGTGTCCATTGTGTCAGAGTATATCTATGCATATGTGTGCGTGGTGAGAATGATGCTCAGCAGTGGAGCAATTTAACAACACAATAAATACGATGAATCACTGATTACGATAAGTAAGGAGACAATAGCGCGTCTGTTTTTCCACTCACAGCTTATATATATTATGTTCCAGGCTGCCAGGGGCACACCACTGACCATTTTAATGATGCTAGAAGAAGCTATTAACAATGCCGTCACTGAGCAATGGCTGGACTTAAAGAAAATGGTGGCGGGAGGGGAGGATGTGGGGTCATCATCCAGTATCTAATATGAATCACTATGTCCTCCAGCACAGCAAAACCACAGTAGAGTGATGATGAGGGGGCTTATTTAGGTGTAGGCACAAAGGATAGCAAAGACAAGCAGGTCAAATTAAAGCAAGGAGAGAGCTACAATAGCAGAAGTGACTATGTCAAGGGCTGTGCAGCAAAACATGGAAATGGCAGCAGCCCACTCTTAATGTGTCATAAATCAGCTTGATATGAATCATCTCTACAGCGCTATTAGAGCAAAATGGCTCGAACTTCATTAATTTCCATTAGGGGGAAGCTATCGAGTAAGTTTACCATAGCATCACATTTTCTACAAGCTGGTATCTTTATGATCTTACAATAACTCTCACAGATCCCTTAACCTCTCTGAGCCCAGAATTACTCTCAAATTTGGGGCCAATCCCTCGACATGTAATTTCCAGCAGGGACATGCACAGATGTTTCGAGGAGCAGTGACTCATTTCCGATAAGAGGGAACAACCCCTCCCCAACTGTTCTGGCCCTTATCCTGATCATATTTTCCCCACAGTCAATCATATAAAATAATACGTAGTATGTCTAATTAGGGTTTGCAATGTCTGCTGAATTGGTATATGATGATGACAATGGCATAATTGATCGGCCCAACCGTACTTTTTACCAGCATTTATGAAACAGAATTATAACTTTACGGTCCATAAAACACCTTAGACTTTAACAGAAGTTGCAGAGGTGCTTTGTGTATACCTACCTGAGATAAAGCATTTAAGGAGAATCATCAGTCATAATGATTCAGCTGCTGACCTGCTACTGCTTTGAAAGCAACTTTGCAAAGAAGCACTTTGTTTAGCTGCCTCTCTCAGCTCTTTCTCTATCTGCCTCTGTCACCCCCCTCTGAGGACAATGTCATTGTAAACAATATGCAGCGTCCTTTGAAAAGCCACCTTAAATTGAAGTCACTATAGGTATAAAATGTGGCTTTAAATACGCACTAAATAAACTAAATAAGCACTGCTAACTTGTTAGCTCAGTTAGCCCTGCAGCTAGTCGGACTATCTGGAGAGTGTTGGTGTTTACACCGCTTGCATAGGAGCTTTGGGCTGCTGGGAGAAACAGGTTTTCAGGCATGAGACTAGCTGGTTAGCATGCTGAAGTCCGTATATCTCTTCAACGCAGTGCATAGACGTCTTTGACACAATGCCTGATATTTCGTCACGTTCTGTTGATAACTGTAGTTCATTTTTCAGTGTTTTAAATGGAAATTCGTACATATTTCACCATTAAAGCATTGGTTGTTAACCTCACATTCACACACTTTTAAAGGTTTCAAAGACCAAGGCGAAACCAAACAGCATGCAGTATGCTAATTAACTGAGCAATAACACCAATTAAGCATAAAAACTTATAAAATATAAGCAAATTAACTATAATTTCACTTCATTCCAATAAAGAAAGAAAGAAAGAAAGAAAGGCAGTGCGGATGTGTGGAGCTCCCGCCTTGACTCATTCATTGACAGAAATGAATGTTGACTCAGTGGACGATGACTTCATCACTCATTCAATGTGAGCTTGGCAGCCTCTTCACAATCATTATTATAAGAAAAACTGCAGCAGCAACAACATCAATAGAACCAGTGGCAATTATACTAATCACCATTATTTATTTGGTCCAGAGGTGTATTTCAACCAGGGAGGGCAAACAAGCAGCGACTGGAGCCACTATAGACCCAGCGTGTCTCTAATCTGCAGTCACATGCAGTGAGGAAGAAAATCGACTGTGCCATAATGCAGCTACACCATAATTCGTCTGTCTTAGCTCCTGCCTGCCTAACTCTACGCATTCAATCACTCATTTACACGTAGAGCAGCAATTAAAGTGTGCTATTTTAATACACTACAGCAGCATTAGAGCACTGATGTGCTCCTGTAGGCGTGAAATCGACATCGCCCTTAAATGCACACCAGCTTTCATTTGCTTACCAGAGAGGTGAAGATGTAAGTGTAGTAGATTGACAGCATTCCCAGCTCTGAAGCCTGCGGAGCAGAAGACAAGAGGGGCAGGAGGGAAGGAGATAAAGAGAAAAACGTAAGAGACGGCAGGTACAACACAGAAATCCAAACAAAAAGATGTTAAGATGGAGATCAGAGAAAGAGAGGAGGAAGAGAGAGAGCAGAGCAGAAGGCCGAGAGAGTGGAGAAGAAAGGGGGTCCGGGGGAGAGAAGTTGAGAGGTCAGTGATTCAGTGTAACTCGAGCTCCAGTCTGCAGCACACAGATCAAATCCACATCTTGATAAGACGAGACACATTCTTATCTGACGGCGGCTCTCAATGGAGCAATTAATTTCTGAGGTGCATTAGTATGCCTCTCGTCGCCTCGTCTTACAATTTGATTAAATCAAAGTCACAGTAAGGAGCAGTTGTGAAGGACAGGGCGAACTTTTCATAGTTCCATTTCATTAAAGGCATTAGCAGAAAAGAAAATAATCAAGCTATAGGCTGCTGTTTAATCACACAGCAGTGCACCTCATTATTAAAATCAATAAATATCAAAAAGACACAAATATATCTATATCAAACTGAACGCTTTCAAAGAACGTCATGTTTTTTTACGAGAACTTTCTTTCTATCAAAATCATTAATTAACTGAAATTCTTCCTGAGCATAAATTAACCCCTGTGCCCCTTCAGAGACGCTATTCAGAGAGTCTCTTTTCCACACCTGGATGAACTGAAATTTACATATTTCCATAACAAGTAGCTTCCAAAACTAACATCTAAGGTTGTTTATCATCAAGGAGAGTTTAATAACAGACATTTAGCTGTCATTTCTGAAAGAAATATGTTAAATATGTGTGGGTGTCTTAGTGCAATAAGTGGGTGTTTGTTTATGTCGCTCGGCCGCTGAATGTTCAACTTAAGTGTTCTACCGCACTGTAAATTATAGAAGAGTACGAAGTAGAAAGGCACCAATTATTACGGCAACAAAACATTTCATTATTCGACTCTGAATGACTTCTCAAGATGTTTTTATAAAGCTATCTCCTTTGAGGATATTTGGTGCGATTTTACTCTGAAACTACTAAATGCATGATGACGATGTAAGGTTACTATTATTATGATTCAAAGGAGCTGTCTGTTCGCATCTCGAAATGTCAGAATTTGTCACTTTATTAGCAACTGACTCTTCTCCACCGAGCTGGACTCAGTGACCGAAGGAGGTGATCTCACACATCACATCTCACACTGCACATTAAGTGGCTCCTCTGATATATTTGTGAGAATTTGGAAACCAGCAACTCACGTTTATTTATCATCATTTCATGTTTTCATTTTCTTTCATTTTTTTTTTAGTAGCCGATCACAGTAGTATAAGCCCTAGGACTTTATTTTGTACAACTGTCCATAAAGGAGACATGTTATGCTCATTTTCAGGCTCATAATTTTGGGCTACAACTAGAATAGGTTTACATGCTTTAGTGCTCAAAAAGCACACCAGTTTTTTCCATATTGTTCAGTGCTTGAGTGTGTGAGCTCCTGTCTCTTTAAGGCCTCTAGAGTAATGTCACAAAGTCACAGAATTAAAGGCGGGAGTATTGACGAGGCGTTTCGAGAGCAGTGTTTTCTGTAGGAGAGAGGAGCTTCTGTTGGTGTGGACTTGGCCCTTTTGATAGTCAAGACTTTTTACATGCACAAGAACATATATAACATGCTGAAGGAAAGGGACAAAAATGAAAAAACATAGTGGGACTAAACAGCAAGAAAAATACCGCTGCATCTTTTCTTTAGCTGATCTGTCCCCTTTAATACCACACAGAAACTAACATGACTGACAACCGGAATCCTATTTCGTTGCCTACATCACATGCAGAATGCACAACACAACCGAAACAAGCAACTGATGAGAAATATCTCTTTGGTTTCCCTGTTGCTGCAGCTGAAATAAGATTTTCCTGATCTTCTTGTTGTTCACCCGCAGCTTCTGGTCAGAGTGTGCACAGTCGTACTGCCCCTATATACTGGGCTCACCATCTATCCCATTCTGGTTCTATACAGCGTCTCACAACAGTGGAAGCCTGACTGAACAAGATTACATTCAGAATGCTAACACTGCTGACCTAAACCCCTCTGAATGCTAAAACCTCAGAGAGGGAGACCTTTGTCTGACCGGGGTTTGATGCAAGATGCAAACAGACCAATAAGGCGGGATGTCTTGCATGACAAAAAGCGATTCTGTCCCTTTAGACAGGCAGGGCACTCTTATTATCATCTCGGACTGGTAAAAAAGATGGCAGCGCATGGCTTTGATATGTTTGGCAACCAGGCACTCCACATGAGAGGCGGGACGGCCAACTTTCCATTACCCTGCTGCAGGCCTGTCTCTTGACAGACAGCGTAGTACATAAAGGAGACAAAAGAGTGCGAGATGGAGGGATGGGTATACAAGACCGCACAGGGAGGGAGGTGTGAACAAACAAAGTGAAATTGTATTCTCTGCATTTTGGGCAGAGAACAGAAAGCGAGAAAAAAAAGAAAAAGGGAGCAACTGAAGAGACAGACGGGAGACAAAGAGAGAGGAAGAGAGACATCCCACCGAGGGCTCCCACCGCTCTGAGGCCCAGGATTGCCATGGTGACTGAATGACCACTGACGGCTGCCCGAACACTCCATTGAGGTGAGAGATTGAGACTGCTGTGAGAGAGACTTTAATAGAG
>OMLP01044385.1:3742-17275 GCA_900302685.1 Spondyliosoma cantharus
AACCTCAAGACATTTTGTTTTTTAATTAAAATTACAAGAAGTTAATATATTTCTAAACACAGGGAGGTCAGTTTCTACTAATAAGTAAAATGAGAAAAGAAGTTTAGAAGTTTTATTTATGAAAGTTAGGGGATGCCTCGTCTTTTCCGCCTACTTCATGGTACGTGGAGTAAAAGGAAACGAGAGTCAACCGTAGCTTAAATTTTAACTTCAGACATGCACTCCTTCAACATCAGTGCATTCACAATGGAATAATTACAGAAAATAATATAATATTTTTTAGAATTTGGAGATATTTTAGTCACAGAGCATCAATTTTGTGCCTCAATTATATATTTTTCCTGCATCAGCATTCTTTGTGCAGTGCTGCTTGCTGTAACCCTTTCTCCCCCTTCAACTAACCCCATGTTACTGACTGAAACGCATAACTCATTTCCTCTGTAATCTAAACTCGCTTTTACTTATCAATCGTATAAAAACATGTTACGACTGCAATGCTTGGAATGAATGGGGCAGCTGTGACCCTCTCGCCAATAGGGCCACACATGACTTGTACACACTTTCATTCATACATTTTCTACTTCTACTACTCAGACAGTTTGTGATCACTAGCGACGGAGCTCAGCGAGCTTAAAGAAAGCCTTTATGAGAGAATTTCCCTAATGTGTTAATTAGGTGAAGTGTGCAAATCGAGCGGAGGCATCTAAGGAGAGGACAACAGCGCACTGTGTAGTAGATCTATGTAACTAGATGCACACATATACACACAACAGATTCATTACCGTACTAGTTTGCATGTATGTTGTATGGTCACTTAGATGGGAGAAACGGGGCAGGTCCTGTGTTATCCTTTTAACATCAGTGCACTTGGGCTGTTTCTCCTCTGTAGATTTTCATAGTTGGAGTCTCTTTGGAAAATGGAAAGTTGCCACGAGTTTGCAGCCAGGCTACGAGACCATTTCAGTCCCCACATAAAAGTCGGATTTTGTACCCTCAGTTACCGGTTAGTGATGAAAGACTGTTTGCACCTCATATGAATTAACTTGAAGTTCTAAGTTTGTACAGTTGATACAGATAAAGAGAAAAAAACTTGACAAAAAACACTACAATGGCACGTTTTCTGCTGCATGTAAAGGATTGGGACTGAAGCGAACTCACTGGTGAAACTCGCAACCTTTTCCAAAGAGGCCGATACAGTCTGACAGTTTGTCTTTGGTAGCGTTTCCAATTTTTCCAGCACAGTAGAGGTGTTTCATACCGGTCTAATAGTGGTCGTAGTGCATTAGTTTTTGGGCCAGGATCACCTGGCGTTAGTTTCTGGTTTCTCTGTGAACAGTGAAAGAGGGTTACCAATGTTGCTCTCTGTGGCTGACCGTCAACTTTGATGGATGGATTTTAAAAAAAAGTCTTTGAACTCTGTTACAGTATGCCGTGCCCTTACGAGGCATGTGATATTGCAGGTTTATTTGTTATAGCACATGTTTTTTTGTGAATTACATTTTTTGGAGACATTTTTATTATTATTATTGTATCTGCGCCATGTTAGTTCTGGTTCTTTGTTATTTTTCCAAGATTCAAGATGTATTGTAAATGTTTCTAATAAAACAAAAATGAAATGATCTCCAATTGAAAACAATTGTCTTTGTTTGTTTGAATGGGGAGTTTGTATGCATGTCTAAATTGATCCGGTGATGATTATGACCACCACTCATATTTAACTCCCAGTGACCAGAGGAGCAGTACCATTTTAGAGCAAATATCTTGTGTTATTAGATCTCAGGGGACATTCAGAATTGAATTATATAACATGGCCATGTTAATATTCTGTCATCACTTAAACTTATGACTCATGCAAACCAACTCTGCCTTCTACCAGATTCCCTGATGAAGAAGCCAGCTACTTACAGTAGTTATTGTTTGAAAACATCTTAAAGAGACATGAGAAGAGGCAGGCTATAACAAACGAGATTTATTTATACATATGCAGTCCAAATATACATATATTAGAATAAATGTTAAAAAGCCCTAACCTACACCACCCAGTTTAAGACCTGTGAAGTCAACAGAAGTCAGTGTTGATGTGGAAACACATCAGCAGGATAAACACCATCTGTGTGCATAACCTTTGGATTTAATTAAGCACCTCCTAACACTATCTTCCTCTCTCCTTTTCCTCATCTATTAGACTATTAGATACTAACAAACCCAATCCTGGCTCCCCAATTCAACCCCCGCCCCCTCCACAGGAAATAAAGACAAGTGAGAGCGAGGGCAGACCTCAGGGAGATCCCAGAAGGCAGAGTCCTGTTCCAGTTACATACAGTGCAGAGAGAGACAGAAAGGAGTAGGTGAGCAGGCAGTGGAGGATTTCACTTACAGTAAAACAAGCCATCTCGGGTACATCAGAGACCACAGGAGCAGGGCAGGGCTGAGTGCCCTCACTACCTCATCCCATGAAACATTATCCATCCATCTATCCCAGCTAGCAGGCAGCAGCAGCAGCAAAGGGTTGTCCATGCATTTAAACCAATTCCCTAACCTCTGCCAGTGCACCCAAAGGTTCAGGGCAGGGGTGAAACAGCCATCAGCAGAGCCAATACTTCAATCCCACAGACATGTGAGGCAGTTAACCCATTCGCTAGTCATGCAGCTTTTTCGTCTCATTTCAGAGTTAACACTGTGCAAAGCTTGCGAGAGAGCATGACTCATCTGCAGAGTACCGAGTGTGCACAGAGCAGGAAAGCCTTCCAAACAAAGATCAAAAGCAATCAAAAAGAAATTACATGTCACCGTTAGGGAGGGATGTTATTGCTCTGAGTGGCCTGGTGGAACACAACTTGAACCATCTTCGACCAAAATTCCAGCATGTGGATTTAGGAAAAACGACTCGAAGCCCTTGCTCCTCCATTAAGTGAGGGGTAGTAGTCGCTCAGACGAGCCTTGTCACAGAGATACGATTGTGGGGGAAAAAAGCAAAAGCATCTAAAAAAGATAGAGAGCTTCCTTTGCTGTGAAGCGATCAGTGTGGAAAATCTAAACCAACTAGTGTTAAACTGCAAACCCTTTGGCCAAACAAGACCTCAATCTAGTGTTCAATAAATATTGTAGGGGACATTCTTTTCTAAATGTTATACATTAAGGGAAAATGGGAATGACAGTGGTGACAGAGGGGTTGAGGTTCAGGCTTTTGGATGTGGATTTTTTTTATTGCCCAATATCCTGCTAGTGGGAAACTGATGGAAAGCATTTACTGGCCTGTAAAATAGAGCTTTCAGAAGGCATACAGTTTGCAAAGACAGAACTTGTGGTGAGATACAAAAGGGACCTTATAATGTGTTAAATTTTTCATTAGACTGTGAATCAGTTCTGATCATGTACCTCTTTCAAAGCTTAATGCACTGGGTACGTCCATCCTCGCCTGTTTTCTTTCCATTGATACTAATCCTCCCTCACCACACCCCCCTGTCTGTTTATGGAAACCTCTTTAACATCCTTCACTGGTCCCCCTCTTCATACAGTATTACGTTTTCTTTAACCTGACAACAGACAAATCAACCCCAGTACAAGTGTCCTTGTGTGAACTGGTCATTTCTACCTGTCTGTCCATTTTCCCTGCCCATCTCTCTGTCTCTCTTTGTCTATCTGGCTGTTTCTCCGATTGCCTGGAGGTGAAGGAGGAGGTCAGCGGTAAGGTTCTCAGTTGTTCTGGCAGCAGACACCCTTATTGGCTGAGTTTTGGGTGGGCTCAACTGTGATGGGCACTACGTTGGAGGCTGGTGAGAAGTCGGAGTCGCTTCGCCCTGACATCTGCCTCTGTGACACGATGTTGTAGATGGCTGTGATGGAGAGAAGGGTGAAAGTGAATGAGTTATGTGTAGATGCCTATAAATCCAGCCAACAGTGGGACATATTGTGATAAGGACAAACAGCATGGCAAAACTGAACAACAACTGTTCTATCCAGACTCCTGGCAGCAGTGACGGATTCTTTCCATCCTAAACTGGCATCGTTGTGTCATGTGGCAGTACCAAGTCTCATTTTAGGCATTCCCAATGCTACAATATGCAATATATTTTACATTTAATCTTCAATACCTAAATACATGTCTTACATTGCTTCTGTTACCCTACAGGTTCATTTGATCCCCCCCCCAAAAAAAAAGTTGGGACTTGTGTCAAACTTAAATTAAAACAGAATGCAATCATTTGCAGAGTAACTGTTTTTACAGGCAGTCTTATTAAGTGTTCTCGAGCTGATCTAGTAATATTCTTTATACAATCGTGTGTTTCACCAGGAGGTAAACCTCGACCCATCCTTGCTTGAGAACCGAGAATGCCCTCTTCAGTCCCAGTCATGATGCCATCGTCATCTGCTACCAAATAACTGGTTTACCTGTGAAATGTTCTGAACAGGTGTTTTTGGAGTACTGAACGACTTTCCCAGTCTTTCGCTGTCCCAACTTGTTTGAAAGAATAATCATATATGTATATATAAGAGGTAAAACATTAAATACAGTAAATTGTCTTTGTACTGTTTCCAGTTGAGTATATGTCAAAAAGGATTTGCAACATCCCAACTTTCCCAACTCTGCAAGAGCTGTTCAGGCCCCCAGGTGAACTTCAGTCTTTTTCCCCCAGGTGATCTGTCATCATATTTTCTCCTTCCTCCTCCTTATTTCAGAGTGTCACTGGCCTAAACTTTGGCTGATCAGCTAGAGAGAGAAGAGTTAGACTAGTGCAGACACCCCTCTGACTTCCTGTTGCATACTGCCACTTTAAGTCTAAACTACAGCCAGATGTGGAACAAAACAGTCCTGAAATAAAAACTGCAGAGGAAGCAAGGAGGTTTAAAGCCAAACAAGACTCCTGGGTGACTGCGACGTGACACGTCAGGTGGTGAAACTATGACTCATTACTACAGACCCTACACAGCACCAGCTGCTGTACCTATATAGACAATAATCCATCAGGATGACCCTCTCTGACCTACGATGTGTCTGCTGCTGATATCTACACGTGACGTCTTCTCTGCTCCACTGGGTCTAAAGCTCAGCTCCTACCGGCCTGCTAATGTACTGCTAACTTCCTCTCTTCCCCTCCCTTTTAATGAGCCAATTAGCAACGATAGCTCAATGGGGCTTGTTGGTTTGAAGTTTTTTTTTATGATTTACAAATTACTGATAAAACCTTGGTTTGGGTAGAATGGTTCAAATGGCTCGAGCTGCGACATCTGGGAATTGAACATGGAGCAGAAGCAAAATACAGACCTGCAAGTGGTACATGCTTGCAGACTGATAGCCCCTGGAGCAATTGAAGTGGAAGCACCACTCACTGCTGGATTGTCCCTTTAGGCACTCCAGGGGTTGACTCAGTCACAACAATTGCTTTTTCTCCCATGTTACCAAGTCTCCAACATCAAATGAACTTGTTAGTGTGGTTGTATGCCAACAGGGGAAAAAGCCCATAGACATTTACTTGGGAAATCATATCCACAAGCAATTATCAGAATGTCTGTCTTGAACAGATGTATCTGGTACAGTGGGTCAGAGTGAATTTATGACCACAATGACCAAGTCTTAGTGTTTTTTTCTGGCGACTGGCCATCTTCATAGCTGCTCTCTCCAGGACTGGCTGGCTGTGTGGTCTTTCACTGTGCCAATTACCCATATTTTTGACCTTAAAAAAAGATTCAGGTGGTATTTCTGCAGCAGACTGCACATCAGTGAGGGCCACTGAGAATCGATTAGATGGTTTTTGCTGCCATCTAGTGGCAGATGATGGTTGTTGTTATGTAAACCATCAAAGTCTGAATGGAAATGTAACACTTAAAAGACAAATCAATACACAGTATATATACAGCATTATCATTAGATGGCTTATGCGCTTTAGACATCAGTGCCCTCCAGGATCAAATGCACTCTCGTTCTATGTTTTGATATATAAATACTTATGGCAAGAAAAAAACACAAATGTGGAAACTCACCTGTGAGAATAGTGTGGAAAGCCAGCTCCACATTAGATGAGTCTAACGCTGATGTCTCCAGGAAAGACAAGCCATGCTTTTCTGTAAAACACACATGCACATAAGGCCACAACATGTTATAAGCCTGCATTTATTTTTAACCTACACTGAGCTGAAGATGATTGTATGGTTGAACTGTACTGCCACACTGATTCAAGGATTGATTTCTTCTGCATAATGCACTCACTCCAGGGTTCTCCCCAGGACTGTAGTCATTTCCACTGCTCCCTGTTTGATTGCTCACAATGAACAGCTTTGTAATTATAGAGAATTTAATGGGTTGTGTGACAGCAGAGTAAAGAATGGAATGGTTTAGGCCTTTTTATGCAGAGAATATGACCTGCTGGGGCAGACAAATTCCATTTATTAAGCGTATGCTACTGAATGACATGTAGAATATCTAAATGTGCAGACTGACGTAGAATTTACCTTTTATCTGTTCATAGTAGGAAAAGCTCAGGTGTTACTATTAATGCTGACTTTGTTCCATTCACGTGTCCCAGTAAGTCGTGACAATGAACCTGCATGCACACACCAGGACCATGAAGCTGAAACAGCTGAATGGAATTCAGCCATCAATTTATCATTCACACCTGTGCTTTTCCTTCTGTGACACGTCAAAATGTCTTCCATGATTAAAATAGTCCTGTGACAAACAATGTGAACAAATTCACGCATTGCTGTTTAACTGATCTATTCAAGTTTTTAACAACATTGAAAGAATTGCAATAGAATTTGTTCTCTGCCTTGGTAATGGTAGTATAAATAAAATGTAAGAAAAAAGAACTTGATATTGATACATTTGATCAGCAGATACTCAAGTTCAGATTCTAACTTGCTAATTTAATAATCAATTAAGACCACTTCATGTTTTTCCAGCTTCTTAATTTGAGCATTTTCAGCTTTTCAAAGTAAATTTAATAGGTTTTGGTAAAACAAAATTAAATATCTGATAACGGCACTTAAGGCTGTACGAAACTGTTATGGGATTTTTAATTATTGGATGTTTAATATAAATGATTGAATGAAAAAATAATCAGCAGATTATTCAATACTGAAAAATAATGGTTCAACAAAACAAAGACACAGGATTTTAGGAGTTGCTGTCATAATTGTAGAGGAACCAACCCTGCTTTTGAAAGTAAATACATAACAAAGGTCTAGTTGATTTTAGACATGAAGCTGCAGAAATTTTACATATTAGATTTTCAGTTGTAGCCCTAAATAATAACATCTATTATGAAAAATTAAATCCAACAGTTCGAGCACTAATCATATTTTACTGTCACTTTTACATTTTGTTCTTTCAATATAATCTCTGTATGAAGGTGAATATGATCAAGAATACAACTGAATACAAATATTACTATTATGGGTGAGGCAGTAATTGTAGCACAGTAACATAAGCGAGATATCAGATTGGTCCCCTGTCGCTGATGTGTTCTTTGAGGCATTATAATATATTTTGCATGGACCTGTCCACCACATGGTATTTATGTAAATCAGGTATCATAAATGAGGTCAGTGGTACTGAAAGACAAATCAGTACAAACAGAGAGCACTGACGGGTCTAAATCTTATTTATCTAGCAAGGAAATGTATTTCTTTCCTCTGATATGGACCAACACGACTTCTGTATTTGACTTCCTCACAGGCAGTCCTATCATGAGGCACAAACCAGTCAAAGCAGGTGCAACACTGTTCTGGAGACAGGCCAATAAAGTCAAGGTCACGACGAAACACATGGTGGAACCATTCTAAAATAATAAGAGTGTCAAAAGGTTGACAGTTATACTTAAAGGAATTAGAGGGCCAACTGTAAAATATAAACCTGTTCTGAAATTCTCAGAGGACCGGGATAAATGTAGGTTTAATTAATTTAAATCTGGTCCTTTTGACCTTGTGCTGTGCCCCCTATACTGAAACACATTCGAGCCATGGACATATGCCATTTGGTGCACACCTTCATGTGAGATGCCTTACAGCATCACAGTGCAAACATTTCTAATGTGGGTGTAACATGTGGAAGTGTTTTAAATAAACAGTAAAAACTGAAAGACAACTTGTGACACGAGTATGAGCATTAATTAGATTCACCGCCAGCAACGCACATGACGGGTTATAAAATACTGAAAGACCTAATTAAAGCAGACGGAGGTCAGTCCAGCTTTTCTCATTATCTAAGCTTTAACCTGGCGATAATGAAATGAGGCACACATACACATATTTCACAAGTACGTGCAAACAAACAAACACACACACACACATCACCATCACAGTGACAATACCTGCAAAGGCCTTGGCTTCATCTGTGGGTACCGCCCTGAGGTGGCGTAGATCACTTTTGTTGCCCACTAGCATGATGACTATGTTGTTGTCAGCATGGTCCTTCAGCTCCTTCAGCCAGCGCTCAGCATTTTCATAAGTCAGGTGTTTGGCAATGTCATAAACCAAGAGCGCTCCGACTGCTCCACGGTAGTACCTGGACACCATGAGAGGAGTTGAACAGTTCATTAATCAGAGTAGACAGCTTTTTCTTGTTACACAGCCTGTTGATTTTGTGGTTCTTTGTGGGTGTGTCACATGGGCTTGGTCAGCTTCGAAATACAAGGACATCTGATCAACAACAACAACAACAGTAACTGAGAAACACAAGAAGTTAAATAGCAAAGCCAAGACATACGAGCCTTGCCTGCAGACGAAGCTCACAAGTGAACACTGACTGACATTGCTAATTAAAGACGTCTTCTTCAATTCCAGTGAGGGCTCAACACCGTACATGCCAATGCCTCAAGGTTGGCTGCTGCATCATCAGGTAGACAACTCAAGAAGAGTGAAGTATGTTGGAATGGGAATTTGACCAAGAGACGAGAAGGAAGCCATGATTAACAGAAGACTTCCTGCCCCAAGGCAAAAGGTGCTTTTTGTAGCCTTAATCAATTCAGAATATCTCTTTCTGGCCAATTTAAAAATGATAAGGCAGAAACTGATTGATTCTAAATTTAATTTGTGGATGCAGGAGGGTCCCTGGTTGGATGTTTATATCCCTTCAACGACTAATTACAGCCAAAAACTTAATGCAACTGTGGTTAACAGCTTTGTGAAAAAGCTTTGAATTTGATTTGCTTAGTATTAAATCCAAAGCAGGAGTGGTGATCCACGTATTGTTTTTTTTTCTCCAGCCCAGCCTACTTGCATGCGTGCGGAGGGAAAAAAAACCATTCCAGGCGACACAGCTAGCTTAACAGAAGCATGCAGCTGCACTTCAAGACACTTATCCTTCTGGACAGATTTCAGAAACCAAACTGTGTAACAAACCTACTTTCTATGTTTTGTTGTTTACTGTTGAATCCCTGAAGGTTGGTATTTTTCTCTGGTAACTTTATTTCCAGTAAGGATTATTTGAAATCTAACCTGCAAAATGCCTCCAGGGTAAAGTCAAGCCCTATCTTTTGAAAAAGGAATTTGAATATGTAAATGACAGTTCTTGCTTTGAATCATGACTTTAAAAAACAAAATAAAACATTGAATATACACAGTGTGTATTTCCATCAAAAACATGCTTGTTTTAACCAGTGCATGTGGACGTCTGTGTGTTTGCGTGTATGCTGGAATTAATTTCCTTTACGTGAGTGTTTACTTGTGTGTAGTTGGTATCTCTGCCTATGTGTGGAAGCCAGTCTGCGCACTGAAGTGTGATGGTGACTTCAAAGATGTACTGTACTCACGCAGAGGTGATAGCTCGGTATCGCTCCTGTCCAGCTGTGTCCCAGATCTGAGCCTTGACGGTCTTGCCTTCCACCTGGATGCTGCGCGTGGCAAACTCCACCCCGATGGTGCTCTTGCTCTCCAGGTTGAACTCATTCCGGGTGAAGCGGGACAGCAGGTTACTCTTCCCTACACCTGAATCTCCGATCAGCACCACTACAGGAGGAAGAAGAAGAGGGGATTTCAGACAAAAAAAGAGGAACAACCTTTATCAGTACAGTCAAATGGGGTATTGTAGACTTCTTCATATGGACAATGGACTGCACATGATTGTGTTTGTGTTTGAGCGGCACAGCGTACGTTATGGCTGCAGCTATAAAGGCAAATTAATCTGACGTTTGGTGTAACAGTTCATTAAGCCACAGAGAAGCTGCACTGAACAAGACAGGTTGACATATTTTTTATTAACTTGATTCTCATTTCTATTAGACAGCCTGCCTCTCCAATAACATACATGTGTGGCTCCTAGCCGAGGTACAGCCGAAACTGAGGAGACTCCCACAGAGTATGCAAAATATAAGAACCATCTGCTTTCTCCCATCAGACGGAGCACATTTATCCAGGTTCAACAAGGCATTCGCTGCAAATTTCCTCCGTCAGCTGTACTTCGGTCCTGACAGTATTTGACAAAAGGGGAGTAAATAAGTTCAATATGTTTTTTCTTAATCTTTGAGAGAACTGAGACACACACACGCTCGAGTCAATTTGTATAAGCTGTTTTTAAAGGCCGTATATAATCTTAATATTCACTGTAAAATTAATGTATAGACATCTGCTACTAAAACTGAGCACACACTCAAGTCTCAGCCAAAACAAAACAAAAAAACTGCAAACATCCCAAGTGACTACACTTGCCTTGTTTGGAGTTACATGCAAACTTCAGACGAGTTTTTGCTGGTATGGAGTGAGAGAAGTAAATGTCTACATTTACAATTCAGAGTGAGCTATTCCTTTTAATGGTTAGTGTATAACCATGATGCTAAAAACAGCAGCTTTAAAAGGATTAAAGTTCACCCAAAAATGAAAACTTAGCCTGCCCACCACCACCATGCTGATGGAAAGTCAGGGGAAGTTTCATAATCCACAAAACATTTATTGAGTTTCACAGAAAGACAGTGTTGCAGCATTCTCCTTAACAACTGTGTACAGTCTCCTGAACAACAATCTTAACTTAACTTAGCTCGTCCAGTGTAATCGAGGTCTCGGGAGCCCCAAGACTTGGATGTTGACTTGTTTTCACAGAGACTTTTAGCTAAGCAGGTACAGTCTTCAAAATTCTGGCTTATCAAATCAATTTGGGATCTCGGGACTTCCAGAGACTTGAGTTACACAGTTGAGCATAGTTGAAGCTGTATGGAGCCATTTTATGTTTCTTTATAGTTGCTTTTTTTAACGTTTTATCACAAGTCCCCGTCCACTCCAGTTGTTCAGGAGAATACTGCAATGCCGTTTTGCTGTGAAGCTCCAGAAATGTTTTGTGGAGGTAGCTAATGAATGAATTTTAATTTTTGGATGAACTTGCCCTTTAAGGCCGTTTCTCCTCTACTGAATCTTCTCCTGAAATGAAGTCAAACAGGCACTATCAGGCTGACCGTTTGTCCGAAAACTACTTCCACAATTATCAGGTGAGTCAGTCTGTCAAAAGGAACCTACCACACCAGTGCACCACCCTGCTCTTAGGAAATAGGAACTTGTTATGGAATGTCGAAATTGCTTAAACAAACGGACCACTGTGTCTACACTTGCATTTAAGCAATACTGCTCATTCTAAAGGGAAACTGTTTAGGCCCAAGTGGATTTTTAAATAACCAATAAAAGGGACTACATGCCGAAAAAGGCAACACTGTCATTTTACATGTCATCTGACACAAAAGATCTTGGGCGGAGGAAAAAAAACCCATTATGCAACCGTGCCCAGGTCCTCATCATCAGACAGGTATTATCGTTGCTGCATTACACACCCACACACTAACCTGTTGTGGGGTTTGCATTCTTCAGCTAAAAAAGCATGACACCTCTCTGTTACATCATAGTAATGCAATCCTACACCCAGTTATGTCTCAGGCTGCAACCAACCATAATTGTCATTAACGATCTGCCGATTATTTCTTAAGATTGATCGTTCAGTCTATAACAGAACGCATGCAGTAAAAAACGTGGCTTTATAATTATCAAGTGTACCGTTTCTAAGCACTGACGTCGTTTTGGAAGATTACGTACGTATCTTTCGAGATGTGTGTTTATGTATAAATTATGTGTATATATACACAAGATCAGCCAATATATATTAAAAAAAAATTAACATTGCAGAATCAGTATCATCATCGGCTCCAAAATTCCAGCATCAGTCGGACTGAACAAAAAAGTTTTCAACCAACTTTCTTTTCATTTGACTAATTGATTAGTCAAATCAGGTGTTGCAGTTCTAGATGTAGCCTAGCCTGAGACTGTTTGGATGGAAGGAATACAGAATGAAACAAAATAATACTGACAATCTGAACCTGATTTAGTGCAAATAACTGATTTTTTGAATCCCTATACATGGAGTAAAGGATGAAATCAAAGTAGTGTATCATGCCGGCTAAGGCTGTGGATCTAAAAGCGATACCTTCCATTAAAGCAGATCATTATATTTTCATCAATACACATACATCAGGGAGATTAAAAACATCAACTACATACTGCGTGTAGGCATGGGACCAAATTTCATGTAAGGATTATCCTGACCAAATTAATTGTGATAATCAATATTGTCCCGATAATCATCAAATTATGCTTTAAATTCTTAAAATAGGACTAAAACACACCTGAATCACTTGACCTAACATTTGTTGAGAAACAAACATTTCATGGCATCACAGAAAAGACACAAATCTTTCTATTAAGGGAAAAACAAGACATCTTAAATAAGGTATTTATAAATGAAAATTAATGGTGGGCACCTCATCTGTCTGTTATGCTGTGGCACTTAAAAATAAATCAGCATGTGAGGATATTCATGATTATCACGATAACTAAAATGTACTATCCCGATCGATGACAATATCTTATATCCTCCATCGTACAATCACTAACTGTGTATTTGTACACACTTAAAGAAGCAGATGGCTTGAAAAAAATACTGGAAAGTGAAATGTGCTTTTAATCCCAAAACAGATGTCTTTGGAAATAGACCAGATGCGACACAGTAAGTGTGAGGTACAAAAGTTTCTTTCAAAAATGAAATGAAAATGTAATAAAAAAGACAATGAGCAGCAAAAAAGAGGCAATGAGTTCAGCAGGATGACTTCCTGTGCTGAGGTCTCCATCGGCAGGGGAAGGTTTAAGGTGACTCACTACGAGCTCACCCATCTTGACTCATGCTGTGCAACAGCGAGGGACAAAAGGAGGCTGTAGGAACAAAAGAGAGCCGTAACAATAACGTTTGCTCTTTCCTGGTTTCAACCAAAGACTGAATGTCGGCCGATACCTTATCGGTGTCCTTGCGCCGCTGCAAACGATTCAGATAACTTTGCTATTTGGTCGCCAGCAATCATGTCATTTTATCCGGGAGTGAGTGAGCTAAATCTCATCTTCTCTGTGCTCAGGGACATCGCTTCTCTGAGGCCACACACACACACACACTTCATTCAGGTATTTCCAGTTTGACAACACATCATTGTCTAGTGTTCTATATCTGAAACGACTGTGAGCATTTCATTTCCCCTTGTTCCCCTTGTAAGACCAGGTACAACTAAGAACTAT
>OMLP01044386.1:0-28385 GCA_900302685.1 Spondyliosoma cantharus
AGCTAATTTTATATCCCGATAACGATATATATCCCTTGGGGTTCTGCTTCTTTATCCGTGTCTGATGTAGCGTTACTGGCAACGTTATTTTCATCTTCCATTGCGCTCTCCTCCGTCTCCACCATGCTGCTTTAACTCTGTTTACTCCCGAGCAACCAGCGCCGTAAACGAGTCCTTGAGGGTGACGTAAAAATGCTGCCACGAAGCAGTAGCGTTGCTGCAGTTACATTCGCCTTCATACAATGAACTTGTTTTGAATTCAAAATTTGGATATCCAACGGTCATTCCGACGTTGAGTTGTGCTTTACGCAGCGTATTAAATCACAACCGTAGTGTACGTTAACGTTAGCATAGCAACAGTGCTAAACAAGTAGCCTACACGTTAAAATTACGATATAAACAACAGAGGGTTATATCCTACGGTAGACATTTTTATATCGCACTACGATATATATCGTAATATCGCACAGCTCTAATAGATATAGATAGATACACAAACTGTGCAAAGCCATTATTTACCCAGGTGCTGATATTATACAATTCTCTGGCTAAGCAGTGATGGAACTACAGTTGAAGACTGATAAATGGTACACACACATAAAACAGATAGAAAAGGACAGAAACTGGATAGAAGAACAAGAAGTATCAAGCTTACTTTTGGCAGAATACTTGTTCTCTTTCCTTGTCTTATTTGCCTTCTTTAAGCAGCCGTCACATACAAAACTGTAGACAAAAAAAGAGTTGAATTACATGAATTTATTTTGCCTTTTACTATTTCCAGTCGTTCTCAACTGTTTTTTGCTAATTATTGTTTGCCTCTCACCCCGCTGGCCAGATTGTGTCATTGTGCAATACACAAATCTGATGCATCCTGCGCCCACAGTCCATACATTCAACAAGCCTGAAAAAGGGGACAGAGATGAACATACAAGTTACACATTGTGGTCCTCTAAACAAAATTCCATTTCAGTTTCCTTCCAGAATGCTAAGATTTTATATTTGCAGATCAACTTACAGCTCAGGGTCCAGTGTGTCATTCTTCTTCTTCTCAAACTGTTCCTTGTTTATCGATCTGAAATTAATTAAGAGGGAGTGTAACAATGTGTAGGGTGACAACAAGACATTTTCAAACTACAGCAAGAAAATTACTGCTGTAAAAGTTCTAATAGTCGAGTATGATTTAAGAGTTGGTAGC
This sequence comes from Spondyliosoma cantharus, assembly GCA_900302685.1. NCBI lineage: Eukaryota > Metazoa > Chordata > Actinopteri > Spariformes > Sparidae > Spondyliosoma > Spondyliosoma cantharus. The sequence goes on from OMLP01044386.1 coordinate 1,196, forward strand.
ACATAGCTGTACTATTAGGATAAGATAGTACATGAAAATTAAGGCCAGGGTAATCACTTTTCAAGTTGATACAAGAATTTTAGGCTGGGGTTATCTTGCTTTATACATGGACCAATACTTACGTCTGTGGCTGGGTGGGGTCGTCGCCCAGGGAAACAGTCTCTCCCTGGATCTCGTTGAAACACTTCTCGCAGAAGTGGTACCTGTTAGCAAGAAGCCCAAATGTTGGTGAACTACACCGTTCCCCACAGCACAGTCAATCACAGACAGCGCACGGGAGGGCAGTCACCAATTGGTACGGGACATGGGCATGGTAGGGTGCCACAAGCGGAGCAAGCAGGAAGTAGGAGCGCAGGACAGCAGAAGTCGTCATCACAACAGCCAGTCATGATTTTGAGGGGTGAGGGTGAGGGGATGGGTTTGGAGGTGCATGGTTGGTCAAGGCAAAAGCAAGCCAATGTTGATATCACAGCCATTGGAAGACAGACAAGTCATATGGACCGGGAAAAAGAAGAGACGAACATCCAAGACAACACACAGCAGAAAGCCGAAGCAAAGCACTGATTAGCAATTTGGACATGACAGGATGAGCAACAACAACAACAACCAACATCACAGTTGGCGGAGCAGGAGCAGAATCAACGGGGGCTAAACGTGAGGCGGGAACTGGAGCAGGAAGTTGCAGCACAGGACATAATGCAGACACTGAACAAATATGAACAAGAAAGCACAGACGACTGCTCAGCTGTTCATTCATTCAAGCTGTTCATTTTAAAGTCAGTCCTTTCACATTCCATTAAGGCCTTCATAGGTGTGTAAAAAAACAAAGACAGGAAGAACTTAAGATTTTTGCATTATTGCTGCATCTTCCTAAAAGAAAGTTTACTGTGTGTTCAAAAGATAATCTTGTGCAAATGCACACAGCACTAAAGAATCAGGACATTTTTCATTGCTTTTGTCTGCGAAGCTTTCTGTAAACACTTTTTGTTCAAACATTCAGTGCTGATGTGATATTTACAGTTTCATGACACCAAGAACAACTTAAAGAACGTGAGAAGAGAGGACCGACTGTTAAAATGGCAGTGCATTAGGTGCCAAACAAAGGTAAAAAACGGGGAACATGAAGTGAACAGAAGCATTTAGAGAAACAATTTATACATTGATGACTTTGCAAGAGAAAATGAGAAACGGTATACAATTCAATTGATACTTTTTTGCTTATATCTTTTACAATGAATCCCATCCATAATCCCTTCCTCTTTAAGTGGCCCATTCATCCACCAATCTAGTTGTCCCTCCACTATTAGTTTCCCTCCATACCTGTTCTGATAGCTGAAGTAAGCAGCGTCTCGGGGAATAGTGCACAGCTGCTTTCCATAGCAGCACAGTGTCTGGGGAGAGAACTCCAGCTAATGGACAGAAAAAAAAAAAGGACAAATTAATTTTCTAACTTTAGCGATGCTGACCTCAGCTAATCAAGTTGTACCATTAACTGGTGCAACATATGAGAGTTTATGCAAAACATAAACAAGGTTTTCCAAACAAGATTTTACGCACTTTGCGTGGAACTGCATTATTATAGTCCAACGGTATTGTTATCATTTATTTTGTCAAAATAATGATTACAAGCTTAATGTGAGATTTGTATGGTCAAATATATTGACTGGGACATGAGCATCGCAAAATACGTGATGATATTATTAAAATGAAATATCATTAGTGAGGACAGTCCTGCCATCCTGTGTGAGATGAACCTACATCCACATTATAGCTGGAAAAACTCCCCCAGTGGCGTGCTTAAGCTCATTTGTTTTTGGCTTAGTTATGTAAAAAGTAATTAAAGCTACTTTGCGTTTCTCATTGTCAGACCCTTCAGCAGGCCTCTCATAATAAGGGCCAATCAGTTTTGTTATTTGTCTGCAAAACCAAAAATAGCAGAGTCTAATGAGAGCTGAAATGTGATATGGCGATGGTATGCCCAAGGCCAAAATTAGCTATGAACCCACTTCACTGCTTCCATTTTCAGATGTGAATGATAAGAGTTAATTTCTGTAGCTAAAACATAGTCAAAACATTTCTTCACACCTTATCTAGACATATTCCATGTATAGATACATTCTCAACATACATAAACTCAAACACTCCATCTCATAGGAAGGCTCTATTCACCTGATGGTGAGTTTACAGGCTGAACAGTACTAGAAATGACTGAAGTTGGTTTGGTGACTTTCAAATTATGAGGCTGGAAAAATGAAAGCTTTTTGGGTGTAACCAGCCTGTCACTTTATCAAGTAAAGCTTTAGTGTGGTGAACAGAGCAGTACCACAAAATGCAAGAAAAAAAATGAAGTTTAATGGCCAATAAAGGCAAATCAGCCTATTTTTAAATAATAAGATGAAAATCAAAATCAACAAAAGTCATCCTTCAAAGCTAAACAACATGTTACTTCAAAACATCCTCCCTGATTTTTACAACATTGCCCCTCACCAACAGACATTTCAAATTCCACCCATCTGGTGATAAGTCCAGCAATCTGTCTCACCTTCCTCCCACAACAGTAGCCAAGGCTCTGCATGACAGGATCAATCTCCTGCTCGAAAACCTCAGCCAGCTTGGAGCAGTACTTGTAGACTCTGGATGTTTTGCGGTTGTATAGCCAGGCGTTGTTGAACATCAGCCAGATGTCATCCACATACTGCCAGGGATCCTGGTACTGACCTACAACCAAAACACAAAGCATTGGATGACAGAATGAGAGAACTCTCCAAACTTAAGATTGTGGCTGACAGGAGCATCTCCTATAAATGGGCTGCAGGTTAGTTGTACTGGTTTCCAACCAAGAGGGGAAAAAACAATGAATTCATGTGAAATTGGCACATCATGTCAAATAAAAAACAGAAACTGTTCTTTCAAAACACAGCACAACAAAAGGAGCAGTACAAAAAAAAACAAACATGTTTTTATATTTCTTACATGTACACAAAAACTTACAACTTCACTGAATATATATACATTTTGTTTAATCTTCGAAAGAACCAAAGCAAAGCTGAATGTGGTACCTGAAGATTCCCTGGAATTATGAAACATTTTAATATTTAGCATCAAGTACAAACCTGTGTCCAGCTTCCGCTTGATAGTAGACAGGTCCATAGGGTTCTTTACTATCTCAAAGTAGTCCTGCAAGAAAACAAAACGCATGTTTTACAGCTGACCAATTGTAACTCTTGTCCAAGTTTCTGAGAGACAATTATATACACAAGTAAAGCAGGAAAGGTGGAAAGTACATCATTGTAAATACACCACAAGACCAAAGGAAGTAGAGGCAGTGGCAGTTTAAGCAAACGAGGAGAGGAATACAAGCAGAGAAATTCGGAACCATGACAGGGACAGTGCAGTTTAAAACAGGAACAAATACATCTCAGCGTCGGCAGGGATACATACAGGTATGCACAGCAGTTGTGGGTCCACAGGCATTCTGAAAGGCAGAGACTCTGGATCTTGTCTGTAGAGAGATTCAAGTGTGGGCATCAGGGCCTGACGGAGCTCCTCTGGCTTGAAGACTGGGAAGAAATAAAAATCGGAGAGGAGAATGAAATAATAATATATATATTTACATATATTTTATCAGAAGTTTTCTGATAAAAACTTAAATCCTCCTTACTCTTCTTTTTCACTGTAGCCTGTGTTGTAGTTGTATCTGATGTCTCCTCTTCCTCTTTCACCTCCTTCTTTACCTCTGGTTTCCTGTCTTCTGTCTTCACGCTGGCTATCGGCGTTGTTGTCGATGTATCCATGGGAACTCCTTTACCTCCCTCTCCAGAACACTCTTCCTTTTTCACCTCTGATTTCACAGGCTTTTCTTCTGTTTTGAGATTGCTGAGCTTGCCTCCTTTGGAGCAGCTGCCAGTATCACTCTCCTCCTCCTCATCCTGCTGCTTGATCTCCATCTTGGGGTCGAGGTTGCCGGCTGAAGTGTTTGACTGTGGCTGCTGGGAGGAAGTGTCCAGGCTGCTGACAGAGGCTGGAGTCAGGGCCTGACTGTCTGCTGGAAATGAACCCTTTTGGGACAGCTACAGAGGGACAAAGTAGCAAAGTCAGGTGCATAGAAATAACGAATATAACAGTGATGCACAGGAGTGTACAAACTATTAAATGACAGGATACACTGAGAAGTTTATGGTCTTGAGTAAGGCATTGTGAGAATTGTTCAGTCTCATCATAAAGACTGAGCAATATACAAGGCAGAGGGAGATTAAAATAAACCGGAAGGACATTGGTTACTACTACAGGATCAGTAAAATCTGAGGAATAAGGTGGAAATGTGTAAGATTATAATAGGTTAAATCCCACTGACCGGAGTGCGTGGCAGCTGGGCACTGTGCGGCGTTGAGCTAGAGGCCATTCCAGGGTGAGATGGAGTGGTCGAACCAGCTGGCCCCATGTGCTGCTGCTGTAGGGACTTATTGGAGCCGGGGCCCTGGCCGTGCTGGCTCTGCGGGGGGACTGATGGTGGAGCCAGCTGTGGTGCATTAGGGGTGTGTGGCTGTGGGGTCTGGGACCCGGCATGTCTGGGGGGTGTTTGGTGAGGAGTAGGAGATCGGCTGTGAGCAGGGGAGGGCGAGCTGCCGCGCATGGCAGCCAAATGGGGGATGGAGTTGGGTTGCTGGTTTGTGTTCGATGGAGTCATTGAGGAAGCAGGGGCTCCAACAGTTGAGTTGGGACCGCCGCCACCCACGCTCTGAGGACCCATGGGCCCCACTGGTGGGACACTACCTGGACCACTGGCTGAACCCGGCTGTGCTAGAGGACTAGCAACTGGAAGAGAGGGTGGAGTGCCCATCTGCGTCTTAGGATAGAAGAGGATAAAGAGAGGGGTGAAAGAAGGAGGGTTGCAAAGAAGGAGTGTCAATAAAAGGAATAGTTCAAGAAGAATATTAAGCATTTATAATCACCATCAGAGGATTGCCTATAAATTCATAATGTGCTACAACTTACAAAAATGCCCAAGGAGAAGAAGTTGTTTACCAAGTCTTCAGTGTTAAACATTTTCCTACAGTATAAATGTCTAAATCTAAAGAACTTTGATACACTTTATACAATACACTTCTATTTGTAGTTCCTGGGCCAAAACGATTCTCCCGGGGAGAACTATAGTGCTCTCTGATGGCACAGGAACAACTCATTTGCTGTACTAGGTGTTTCTGGTCAACACTTGCGTGTTTAACTTACATCAATTACCTACCATTACAAAAAATAGACAGACATTTTTTTTCTAAGTGAATATTTGTGCTTTAGTATTAACCATTTGCTAGACATCTAACAGATATCTCTAACAGGAAAAAGAACTTCATGCCAGCTTACCTGTGCCATGCCTGCCTGGGCTCCGGATTGACCCATCCCAGGCTGACCAGCTCCAACTCCTGGTCCTGAGCCAGGAAATTGACCCTGCGATAGATACTGATTCTGAAGCTGGTTGACATTGGGCTGCCCCATCCTGGGTCCGACCATTCCCATCTAGAAGTATAAAGGGCATGGGAAGGGTTCTTAGACAGGTTTATGCAACATTTTCTGCCAAGCCTGTTTGAATAGATGGGGTAGCATTTTTGTAAGATAGTTTGTAACAATTAATTTTCACCTCATTTAAATTCCACTGTGTAAGTGTATGAAAAGAGTGAGGGCACTTAAGTACATTCTTAATTGTGTTTATGGGTACTTTAAAAACAAAGCACTGTGACATATTGTGAACTTGCTACTGACCTGGTTGCCAGTTGCTCCCATGGGGAGAGGAGGCGTGGACCTCTGGCCCATAGACTGCATCCCCATCTGATTGAACTGATTCATACCTGACAAAAAACACATGTACTATCAAGATACAACACACAACATTTTATGTGTAAAAATAGGTATATAATGTATTTTGTTCTTAAATAGATCCAATAAATGTGCAGGGAGGTTTTTATGTGTTTAAGTTTTCTGAACACAGTGCAGTGTCAACACGTTTTTGACTGAAAGTAAGATTTGCGCCGATACAATAAACACAATGCCTATGATTCTTTACCTGGGCCTTGCATCCTGTTGACCATTTGATTGGGGCCAGTTGGTCGCACCATTGACGGGTCAGGGAGGGGACCGTCTGTAAAAATAGAGATACAAGATTAAGAAAATCAAACTCTCACTGTGAGAACTGGGAGGAGAAGATATGGAAATACCCCAACCCAGCATGCGTGGAGACAGACAAAATCTGGAATGTTTCATCCTTTTTATCAAAAGATCTGTGGGACACTTCATTAATAATGTGTGTCAAATCTGACCCAAATCAAGACACAGACAATACCGGGCAGACTGACACAAGCTTCTCTGTTTAGAAGCACCTAGCATTACAAAAAAAAAACACTGGACAAGAAAATGCATGGCAAAAAGACCAAAGGAAAGAATCAGATAGAGTCAACTACCCTTCTCAGCTAAAATGAAACTTTGCAAAAACAAGCTGGGCAAGCCTTTAATCTCAATAAATGAAGTAAGAGATAGAAAACAATGCTAATATGTCACATTCTGTTGGATTAATTTATCATCAGTTTACTTATACTGCATGTGCACTTACTCGGAGGCAGTCCAGTGGGGGGCTGACCCATGCCAGTCGGACCGATGCCCAGACCCTGCTTCTGGAGCCGGGTCCGCCTCTTCTCCTCCAGCTCCTTCTGGATCTTATAGATCTTCTCTGCTAGCAGGTGATAGTACTCAGCCTATCAAAAAAGAAGGTAACAAAATGAAGACAATGTGGCAACAGTAAAAGTCTTAAACATAGAAGAGCAGGAGAAAATAACTTTTTGAATATCTACTGTTGAAATAAAGCTACAGTAAAAGTTCCTTGTGGGGGCGCCGTTTAGCTCAGTTGGTAGAGCAGGCATCCCATGTACAGAGGCTTTGTCCTCGCTGCAGTGACCCCGGGTTCGAGTCCCGGCCCGTGGTCGTTTGCTGCATGTCACTCTCCCTCTCTCTCATCCTGTTTCCTGTCATATCTTGAGCCTGTACTGTCAATGAAGCCGTATAAAGGCCAACAAAAATACTTAGAAAAAAAAAAAAGTTCTTATTATAAAAGGAAAAAGGGGTTGTGGCAGTATAATGCATGAAAAACTTAAGCTTAAAGTAGTTCAGCTGGCAGGCTCCAATGCTCTAGGTCTTTATCCATGGCCCACAATGGCATATTGAGTAAAATTTGTAATTTTTAGGCCCAACAGTTTCCCCTTTTTTTCTGAAATTAAGGAGATCAACTTACTCTACTGTTGGCCGACTCATACATGTCTCCCTCAACCTTTCTGGCATATGCCACCAGGTTCTCCATTCGACGGTCTTTGAGGGCAGCAGGATCTGGAGTCGGAAAGATGGCCTGAACACTGTGGGTGGAGAAACAGAGGAAGGAAAGAAAGGAAAAAGGAATGTGTTAACTCCTGTATTTGTTTATTTGTGCACCTAAACCTTAATCATAGGCCCTGTGGGAGAGCTTCTATGTGGCTACCTCTGTTGTAGCTAGGGTAGCAACACACTACCCCCTGTGTGCACATGTCTTCGTGAAGTGTCAGAGCATAGTCATAGCCCTGCCGTTCATCAGCAATAAATATCTTGTCAAGCTCTGAATATTAGTATAGTTATAAGCAGGTCCATGTGTTGCATTAATTGCCACAGAAGATGAAAAAAATCTCTAGCTCATGTACAATGTACTACAAGAGCTTGGTGTGTGTTAAGTGAATATGAGTATGTAATGAGCACATGCTTAACTGAAGTTTTGAATCAAAGAAGACGTATACATGCTAGTTTTGAACAACAGTCATGTTTTTGACGCTGGAAACACTACTTGAATTAATGTAATGTACCAACAAGATCACATTCTTGTTCAGAGCAAACAAAAATGCTGTCAGTGGTGGTTCTTCTTTAATACTTACAGTTTGTGTACCAAGTGGTTTCGTAGGTCCTGCGTGATGTCCTCATGCCAACTTTTCCTCATGCCTGAAGCTGAGGGAGGGCCTGCTGTGGGCATGGAGCCAACCCCACTGGCATCATTCATCAGACTAGAAGGGGTAGGAGGACACAATTTTAATTCTTAACTTCTTATAATAACATAGATGGTGGCCTGCTGGTTTGGTGCAAAAGTGATTAGAAAAACCAGAGCTCAAGATTTTCAGTGTTTTACTCAAGGTATCAGCAAAATGGCATGTTATGGTGTTTGCGTTCCTTCTTACCCTTGGCTTGTCACGTTGAGGTGCATCATGGTATCCTGCAGAAGACTGGCTTGTTGGTTCTGAGAGGGAGTTCCCACACCTCCATTGACTCCCATAGGATTTGTACCTATGCATAGAAAGGACAGGGTATTATTTAAGAATTAGTTTTAAGTATGTATTCTTTCCTATTGATAATGGCGCAGTTATATATCTATCTCTGGGACTCGTACCTTGTAGTGTAGTTAAGTTACATGGCATCAAAATCATTCATTAATAAATTTTGATCAGACTGCTATATCTCCTCTATCTTTGGGCCTTTTGAAATGTGCTTTTAGTGGGTACATTTAGAGTTCTTTCTGGAGAAACAACCACATATATATTCTAAAACAAAAAATACCTGGAGAGTGAAACAAGTGAACATGCAAGTTTCCAACCCAACTCACCCATTGGGTTTAGAGGCCTCAAGCCTGCCTGGCCTTGGAGGCCTTGGTTGGACATGTTAGGCTGGCCGGTCTGAGTCTGGACCTGGTTGCCCTGGTAGGTGAGGCCCAGAGCTGCGTAGGCTCTTTCTATGGAGCTGGGGTCGATCTGGCTAGGCGGGTTGAGGTTGGGAGTAGTTGGTTGGCTACCAGGTACTGCACCAAGGGAGCTGCCCAGACCTGCAGCAGCACTGCCAAGTAGAGCTGTGAGGACATAAGAAGAGGAGAGGTGATGGTTAATAATACATCTGATCTGTTCACATACATATATAAACTGTGACTGAATATTCACGCAAAACGCAGCCAAAGATCACGCTGCAAGTCAAATTATCATTTAGCCATCTATAGATTATGTTATGCTCCCTAATAATACCAAGGTTTGCAGGTTCAAATCTAGCAATATATTAGCAAAAGTTACATAAAATAAGGCAAATTGGTAACAGCATTGTGTAGTGAGAAAATAGGGAATGTATGCCGTTGTTTGGTCAGATACAGACACTCACACTGCGGGTTCCTCTTGTCCCCAGCATTCTTCAGCGGCAGGCAGACAGGACAGTCGTGTCGCGTACAGTTCTTCCAATGGGAGATAATCTGCCTTGATGATGCACAGTGAGCAACTGAGGAGGGAAAAGGGGCAGGAACAGTTGTGAAACCCAGAGGTAAAAGAGGTAGAAGAACAAGAATGAAACGAAAGTGAGGTCAATGAATAAAAAATAAAAAAAGTTCAAAATGCCAGCATCTGACCTAAAAACAACTGCTTAATCAGCAAGGCACAGAAAACTGTTGTCTAATGCTGCTGTTATTGCATCTTTTTACTACTACCCACAATTATAAAAAATCTATCAAGAAGCATTCTCTGTGCAGTCACACACTTGTATAGTTTATGCCTCCTGTGCCGTTTGCCACACAGCTGTAGTGCCACATCGGCCATACCTATACCTTCACTTGGCCAGTGTATTTAATTGCCCTCAGCTCGTCAATCTAGCAAATCAGTGTTAACACCAAATCTCTTCCCTGAGCATGACAGGTGAGATCAGCCCAACAGAGCTTCTCTATAGAAAGAAAATTACAATTATCACAGTGTTGTTTCAGAATAAACTACGCTGGCCCAACCCATTATAATGAAGAAATGTCAACAACGTGATATGAATTCCTTATGTTAATATCATATTTTCCAGACAACAATGGCCAGTGGATTAATAAAGCCCAATTATGATCTCACTAAGTTTGTTGGCCAAGACATAAAAGATAAAGTAACCCTGTGTTAGCCATGATAATGTTCAAATATCTCTGTACAGCCTGCTTGTCAAACACAGAGGCAGATTGTAGCTATCCACCGAGTGCAGGAGCATGCAGCATCCCTTATACTCACCCTGACAGGATTTGCCAGCCTGGCAGTGAGTCATGTGGTTGAGGACGTTCTTCATAGTGCGACAGTGGGGCAGGTTGCACTGCCGGACTTCACCATTGGCCTGCTCCCGCCGCTGGCACTTGTGAGCATGAAGTAGGAGTACCAGTTGCTGCTGGATTAGCTTGCGCTTCTCAGGATCGGCTGTGGGTGGTGCTCCAGCTGCAGCAGATGCTGCAGAAACCTGGGTACCGGGACCCACCAGACCTGCCTGAGCATTGGGCACCATCCCTGAGGCGCCTCCCACAGGGGCACCAGAGGGACCACCCACACCCGTTTGTGACTGCTGGGAGCCCTGGTAAGTAAAGAGGGAGGGAATAAGAAGTGAGGGCGTGGATGAGACAAGAGGAGTAAATAAACAGGGAGAGGTAACGTAGAAGGTACAGGGAAGGTGAGAGAAAGAAGAACATAAAAAGGAGAGAAGAGGTGATGTTAAAGTTAATATAAGAGATGAGTGAGGTTAGTGAAAAGAAACAGAGTACAGAGCAGTAAAGTGGAAATTAAGATGGGATGGAAGAGGTGAAAGATAGGGAAAGCATGTTTTAAATTCATAATCTGTCAGCTTGGTAAATAATAGTACAACTCACAATTGCATCTGACACACAAACATTTTTTCCCAATTGGTTTGCACGTGTTCCCTACCATGGCAGCCATTCCTTGCATGGGCTGGTTCTTCTTGTCTACATTGAACTGGGCCAGGCTGTTGGCCATTGGACCTTTGTTCTGGAGCTGAGGGCCCAGCCCTGCACCTCCCAGACCTTGATTGCCCTGCCCTGCATACGGACCACCAAAAGGGCCCCCTGGGTTTCCCATCATCCCCATCTAGGATTAAAAAGAAGAGGGGAGTTGGTTAGAATTATGACAAACCATACAGAATAGAAGAGAGTGGTGCATCATTCAAAGTAAGACAAGTTAACAATTAATGATGTAGTTACAAACACACTTCACTGATGTTAAAAGTGATAGCTTTTCAACAATGATGAACAGTATTTTGTATTCTGGCAGTTTGCAACATCATTATTCAGTCTCTTCCAAAGATCCAAAATCTTGGGTGTTAATTGAGCAGGACAGTAGATATTTCCTCACAACATGAACTTCATCAAAGCCAAAGTTCAAGAAAATATTTAATTTTGCCAGCAGATATCTAATGTCTGTTTTTACCACTTGAATTGTCTATTGCTCCAACTCAACAGCCATCAAGTCACACTAATGAAGGGAGAAAAGTTACTTGTGTAATGTGTAAGTATTTGAAAATCACCTTAGACTTTAGCAAACCAATTTCTTTCATCAACAGCAGTAACATTGGCTAGCAGAGTATGACAGCAATCTGACATAAATAGTTCCCCTTTTCTGCCTGCACACTGAAGGGGTTATTTTTCCTTTTTTTTTTCAATCAATGATCTATTCATCTGTAGTATCTTTGTTTCTTTTTTATTCCATCGCCTTCACAAGCTCCACTGCATTTTTATTTGATCTCTTCCTATATCTTGCCTGGAATCTCACTGCTTTTGATCTCTATGGCTAACTCAAACATCAGCGTCTCCACCACATTCATTCAGCAGCATCAGCCTGCCACTGCAACATTTCTTCTGTCACTCCTGTGGGACTGTCAATCACACAAGCAGAGCAGCTTTCCTCCACTTCAACTGCAAGCACGAGCATGGTGTGTATTGCTCGGTTGATAAAATACGTTCATGGACCCAAAGCAATACTTTGTGGTTGGATAGAAAAAAAGTATACAGTAATGTAGCTTAAGTTAAATGGAAAACAACAGCAAAATATAATTTGTAAATGGGTTTTCTACTGACCTACCATCAATCATATAATAATTTGTTTTTTAGCACCTGTACTTACCAAAAATATAAGTGTAAGCAATGATGATGCCTTTTATGATAATATTGTAAAACTTTGCTAAATAATTCATGTTTCTATTCCAGAAGTTAAGGTTTTGGGTAGCAGTAAAGGTTTTTTACAAATGAAATGGAAGATAGCGGGAGTTCTATATGTGAGAACAACATTGAGCGACTACTTGGACAGAAGTTTGTTTGTTTGTTTTTTACCCAATATGGCATTTACTACATCAGTTCATATAAATGTTATCAAATTTTAAAAGTGCATACAACGGGCTAATATGCAATTTTTTAAACATGTCCATAGGAAAAGAACATTTCTATGATAAAAAGAAGTTCCTACCTTGTTCATCGCTCCAGGTTGCTGGCCTCTCATCCCAGCCTGGCCCCCAGCTCCTTGTTGCTGAAGGGTCTCAGCCAACAGGTTGCTGTTGCCACCCATCCCCTGATTCCCAAAGCCCATCCTGGGGGAGCCATTCATCACCTGGTTCCCAATCATGCCTGGCTGCTGCTGTCCATTATTTCCTTTTTGCTGCGCTCCCATCATGGCCCTGTTCATGCCACCCATCATTCCAGCTGCAGCGTTCTGTTGCTGCTGCATCATGTTGGCCTGCTGCTGAGGGGAGAGATGTTGCTGCTGCCCCTGGCCCATCATCTGTGGAGCCCCCTGGCCCGGAGACGCCTTCATGTTCGCCAGGTGTTGCCCCATGGCAGTGGGACCACCTGGGCTGCCCATGGCTCCTTGGTGCCCTTGTTGGGTGGAGGTGGGTGCGCCTGAACGCAAAAGCTCGGACAGCTGTTTGTGCTTGGCCACTGCATCCTGACCACCAGGACCCCCTCCAGGACCAAGCCCAAGACCCATTCCTCCTGGCCCTCCACTGCCTCCCCCAGGACCTAGCCCTGCAGGTCCTGCTCCCAGTGTGGTGTGCAACTGGCTGAGGTCCCCACCATTGATCAGGCCGGGTTCATTAGAGCTGATGAGCTCGTCTGGGAGATCATGCTCCAAGTCAAACAGTGAGCCGAAATCTAAAATGGAAAAGAAATACAAAGTTTAGGAGTGGAAGACAATGAGATGGGAGACAGGGAAAGGGTGACAGGAGGACAAAAATGGCCACAGCCATGTTAAGCTGGTATAATCCTTCATTTTTCAGCATGACTGACTGAAAATGCAATTGCATGCTTGTCATTAAAAACTGATAAAAGCAGTTTAGAGGTGTATGACCAATTTTCTCCCATCAGAATGAATAATATGCCATCACACACTACAACTGAGCACTAAACTACAGATGAGATCCAGAAGCAACTTGTGTGTGTGAGCATGAAGACTTGGATGCAAACAAACACACCCACATGGCCTATTCACACACAGAATCCTCGACCAGTAAAATAATTCAACATGTTGGAAAGACAGGTTTGCACATACAAGGTGACAAATGGACCATGTCATAGTAGTGATGACACAAAATGGAGCCAAGTCACTAGAAAACACACAGTTTAGGTAATCAAGAAAGATGCGTGATGGGCATCACATATCTTTAGGTTGGACATCACAACCAAATTTCTCATAGCACAGAATTCAGTCTTCAAGACTTTTTCTTTTAAGTAACAAGACAATAATGTAGAGCACAAAAGTTACTGCTTCAGATTTCTCGTTACAGGTCGATAGGTTAAGTCAGCTAGAAGGCATCACTATAGGCTAACAACTGTGATGGTCATGCGCCATTAGTGTTTTTTATTTGTTTTGATGAATTGTGACCATGTTAAATAATTAATCTACAGTGGAAATAATCTGCATTTGATTATTTGAGGCACAAGACCAGAAATAAGTGTGCCAGAGGCATAACAATTTCGTGTTTTGGGATTTTATTACTCAAATTAACTACGAACACCCTGCATGACAGGGTCACAAATAATCCGAGGAGGCAACAAATGTGTGCAATAAAGTGCATCATTTATCCACAGATCATTTTCTTGACAGCACAGCTCTGATCGTCGGTATATAGCATGCAAGGTAACACAAATGAGTGCGACGTCTGAATGATTTACCCGTTAGAGTCCCCTTACCCAGATGTTGACTGCCACTGACAACCTTAGCTAAGTGCACAGCCTTATATGCAGCCGATCATGGTAAAATGATTGAGTGAATGATCAAGTAATACAATCTGGTTGACTGTTTCGTGCTTGGGGCACTATTTGCTTGATAACTTGACTCGATGGTTAATATCGCAGTGGCTGGGCATGGCGCTGTCCATGCTCCACAGTTTTGTTCGCAGGCCACTATTCCAGCTGCTGTCACACGCCATCCACAAAAAACACACCAACAATGGCAAATTGAGCTTAACAATCAGTCGGACCCGTGGGCCTAAATTTAGCTTTCCCACAAGGCTATCCCCACCAACATTGGCAACCTCTGATTTCAGTAATACCATCAGCGGTAGCTAGCTAACGTTAGTTGGGAAAGGGTCCGAGTTATGATGGGGCAACACAACAGATTGTTTCAGACGCTAGAAGCCTCAAAACTCAATTAACAGGATGGGGCTGGCTGTAGCTGACAGCCAATATGGCACAACTGGAAGATACCGAAAACTTTATCATAAGTTGGCTTGGCATTGCGCTTATTATCAGTCCGGCTAAAGTAGCCATTAGACACGGGACCGTCAGTTGAGGACCCGCATTCGGTTAGCCTAGCGTTAGCCGAGTGGCTAACCTCAGCTACCTCCGGCTAAAATGGCTGTTAGCATGCGAGCTAGCTGGGGGAGCTCTTCTTCACGTCCGACACACACTCACTACTAGCAAGCTAACGTTAGCAAAACGACAAAAACAGAGGAGTAATCCCGCGTCTTCTTCCTCTTTCAAGTCAACCCAAGCCGCCGAAAAATAACAAACTGAACGAATAACACCGTAACAAATGATATCGTTAAACAATACTTACCATTTCCATCGCTGGCGGAGGCGGAAAGTGCCGGAGAGGAGAGTTTAGGCCTCTTGGCTGAAGGCGGGCCAGAGTCCAGAACGTTCTCGGCCATATTTTTTCGAAATAAAAATATATAAAGTATCCACAATTGCAGACGTTTTCACGCCGTTAGAAGCTCATTCCTTTTCGTTTCCAATATTGCGACTTTTCCCCCTCCTTTTGGGGGACTCAGAGGGGGAAAGTCCCGTGTACAAATTACTCCTCTTTCCCTAGGTTCGCCTCTCGATTTCAGCCTCGGCGTATATCAACCCCCCTCCCTCCCTCGTCGGATTTTTTGTTCTTTATAAATTTCTGCCAGCGGAGGAGGAGGGGGTCGGTGAAAGTAAAGAGGGAGACACACGCAGCGGCTTCCCTCTAAACTTACACAGCCTCTTCGGATGTAAATAAACTGTCCCCGCGTCTCTGTCCCATGGTTGCATCCGTCATTTCAACCTCCTTTCCAGCGGAGTCTGGATGGAGATAATGTCGGGCAGAAAAGGCTTGTTTGCCTGCGAAGTGATGGTGGTGCTGCTGGTGGCAGCGGGTAAGGATGAGGGGATGCAAATAAAAAAATAAAGCTGACTACTGTACCGCTGCAATGGTGGATAAAGTAATATGCTTATTCATTAGGCTGAAAAGAAGAGAGAGAGAGAAAAAAAAGAAAAGTTATTTATCAGGAAATTCGTCCATGCAGCGAACCCGAGCTCGCATCTGCTTTTCCGTGAGGTCTAGTTGCAAAGATTAAAGTTGGATTATGTCAAACACTTATTTCATGTTTATAAGCTAAATGTTTGTCGCTTTTGCAGCCGGTAGAACGAGCAAACGTTTACAGTGACTTCCATTAGAGAAGACCGTGGTGGATTCACTGACACTGAAAACTGCATCTGGAAAGATTTGGTGGAACTTGATTCCTTACTAACTGACATTCACTAAATTAGGGAACTAATCCTGTCATCCTTATCTTAACTGAATGCATACATGTGTAAGTTTATCATACATTACAAAATCATTTCCTCAGCCTATTGTGGTGTGGGCTCCATGGCAAGTCTCACTCATGAGGACCACAGTCAGAAATATTCTTCCTGTCTGGTTCCTGCACCACAACAGTTGGCTGTTTATTCAGCATGTAAGAGTACATTTCTCTTCTCCCCCCCGCAAATAATTTACTTCAGGGAAAGTCTCCAGAATTGCCCCACAAGGTTTCTAACTGCAGTTTGAAAAGCTGACGTTTTCTTCTCAACCTTCACTTACAGAAGCACCGGAGCCCTCACAGGATACACTAATCCATATAGATGTTACTGCTTCACACCTATTCACTCAATTCAGTCATCAATGTTTTAAAATATGTTCTCCATACGCACTTTAAAGTTAGATTTTTAAAATGATGGGGGGGTTTTTCAGCCTTGATTTTGACACTAGAGATCAGGAAAAAGACTCCTGCACACTGTCCACTTCGCTTGCAATAAAGTTTATTGACAACGATGTTTCGGTACTTAGACCTTCATCGGGTTATCTTACAAGACAATGGGTGGGGATTTTCTTGTAAGTAGGGTTGTGGACTCGCTTGGCCCAATCAGGCCACACAGACAGACATCCCTCAAAATGCCATCAAACACACCTGGACCAACCAATTTGTTGGACCAATAAACAAACCCTTATTCCAAAATCTAGTTTAGAACTTTAACGTTGTTGTCGATAAACTTAATTGCAAGTGAAGTGGATAGTGTGCGGAATGGGAGTCTTTTTCAGGATTTTGGCGGCCGTCGGTCTTCTCCCTCGCACCTGTCGACCCTAAGGTGTGCAAAAGCTGCACTCTGTAGACGCTAGAGATTAAAAAGTAAGACAGGAAAGGGGGGAAGTCATGCAGCAAAAGGCCACAGGTCAGAATTGAACTCAGGGCCACTGCTGAGGACTCAGCCTCCATAGCACACTCAACCAGGTGAGCTATACTTGTGCCACAGAGATGTCATTTTGAATGAAAGCCCATTGCATCAAATGAGAACATGAAGATAGAGAATACATGTACGTTATTCAATGTTTCCCTGTAATACAGCATGACTTGATGATTTTAAACTTTTTGATCTTAACTAGAATTTAGAATAAAGGTTTGCAAATCTGAAATCTGTTTGGCCACAGTCAGCAGTGAGATCAGGGCAGCCAGTAGTCTTGCTCCTAATGAATTGCTACTGGTCTAAACTGCTTTGATTCATTATTCTGGGGTTGTGTGTCCAAGTTAGTAAATGGCCTGTCCGGAGCAGAGGGTAAAAATATACGCTGCAGGTGATCATTATTTGAGGAAACATGAGCCTCTATCACTGTGTGTTTTGGTTACCACCCACAATGTACCATCTTTAATACACATGGCAACATTTTTTTAAGGTGAAATTAAAGTGACATTAAAGTATGACTGCAAGTGATTCCTCCAGTGGTCTGCCTTGCAAGCTTTATGAAAAATAACAACTCTTTCTTCACAGAATATGGCCACAAGGTACCAAAGGTCCTTTATCCATAGATTTGGGTTGTGAACAGATTACAACCAGAACTATCTAAAAATCCCATGTATCTTCCAGACAAGTTCATGTTATGCTGCTGCAGGCACCGTCTGCTCTACTGATATTTTGCAAGCTGACACAAACATTAACTTGCATTATTGCTATCGGAAAATGTTATTTCACTGTAAAGAAACTATAGGCTTCATCAAACTTGTTTTACCATTTAATAAACACATCAGTGAACCATGACACTCGGGGACAGGACGATACAGTCCCCTCCAAAACTATTGAAACAGCAAGGCCAATTCCTTTATTTTGGCTGAACTCTGAAAACATTTGAGTTTGGCATCAAAAGATGAATATGAGACAAGAGATCAGCATTTCAGCTTTCATTTCCAGGTATTTACATCTAGATCTGTTACAAAACTTGGAAGATAGCATCATTTGTAACAGAACACCACATTTCTAGGTGAGCAAAAGTAAAGAGAGAGACTTAAAATAGATGTGAATAATACTGAATATTTAGCTGTAAATCCTTTGCTTGAAATAACTGCATCAAGCCTGCAACCCACTGACATCACCAAATCTTGGCATTCTTCTTTCGTGATGCTTATCCAGGTTTTCACCGCAGCCTCTTTCAGTTGTTGTTTGTTTCGGGGTTTTCTCCCTTCAGTCTCCTCTTTAGCAGGTAAAATGCATGCTCTTTAGGGTTTAAGTCTAGAGATTGACTTGGCCAGTCTAAAATCTTCCTCTTCTTTCCCCTGATGAACTCCTTGGTTGTATCGGTGGTGTGTTTTGGGTCGTTGTCTTGCTGCATGATGAAGGATCTCCAGATCGGTTTGGTTCCATCTCTATTTAAATTGAGAGATCAGTGGGCCCAACCCAGAAGAAGTCATACAAGCCCAAGCATTTACATTACCTCCATCTTGTTTCACAGATGAGGATGTGTGTTTGGGATCATGAGCAGATCCTTTCTTTTATCCACACATTAGTCTTTCCATCACCTTGGTAAAGGTTAATCTTTGTCTCATCAGTCCATAAAACTTTAACCCAGAACTTATGAGCCTTGTCTCTGTACTTCAGTTGGCAAATTCCAATCCGGCCTTCCTATTCTTATCGCTAATGACAGGTTTGCATCTTCTGGTGTGGCCTCTGTACTTTTGTTCCCGAAGTCTTCTGCGAGCGGTGGATTGTGATACCATCACCCCTGCCCTCTGGAGGTTGTTGGTGATGTCACTGACAGTTGTTATAGGGTTTTTCTTCACATTTCTCACAATGATCAACTGCTGATGTTTTTTCTTCGTCTACCAGATCAACATCTGTTGCTTACTACACCAGTGGTTTCTTTCTTCTTCAGGACATTCCAAATGGTTGTACTGGCTATGGCCAATGTTTGTGCAATGGCTCTGATTGATTTTCCATCTTTTCTCAGCTTCAAAATTGCTTGCTTTTTCTCCCATAGACAGCTCTCTGGTCTTCATGTTTGTTACACCTTTTTAACTATAAATGCAGTTTTCAAAGGCAAAACACAGAGCTAAAAGTGAGAGTAGACATTCAGCCCTATTTATTGTTTGAATAATTCATTTGATAGGACACAACCGGGAAGCAAAACACAGCTGTTAGTCACATGTTCCGATAATTTTGCTCTTGAAAAATGGGTGGGGTTCAAACAAAAGTTGCTATCTTCTCAATTTTTCAACAGATCTAGATGTAAATACCTGGAGATGGAAGCTGACACACTGATCTCTTGTCTCATATTCATCTTTTGGTGTCAAGCATTCCACTAAGAATCAACCCTGGCAGTGTATGCATCATGCCCAGTCACAGGGTGAGGACCATGGCTGGATGAACCCACTAGGGGGCCCCAAGGCAAAACTCTACTCTGTCCCCAACTCTGCCAGTGATGAGCACTGACTACTTTATACATTTTATACATTAATATATGTTAAAGTAAAGGTATCATGCTCTGTTTGTACAAGATCTAAAAACACAATAATATTTGCTGACCATGTTATTATATACTGTTGTTTTGACTAAACTTTACATGTCAGGGCCTCAATCATGCATTACCCTTATTAATTATTGTCGCTTCAGATGTGTATAAAGCACAAAAATAAAATGTGCACAGAAGACAAACACGAGGTGCTTTAATACAACAAAAATGTGAAGGTGCTTCCAAGCTTATAACTTATTCAAGTGGTGCACATTCCAACACAAATGTGCATTTAAGCAAATTATAACAAACCAATTCACCTGCAGTCAAACTGCGGCCATTTAGAGTCCTGTGGCAGCGGCCACCTCCGCCAGGTGAGTAATCCAGCCTTAACCAGGAACCACACATTTCACTAATGTTAAAATAAATTATAACAATAAGCTTATCTGATGAGTTGAGTTAGTAATTAAATTAATGAATGATCGAATGAATGAAAAAAAGAAAGAATGAAAAAAAGTTGTTTTAAGGTGACTGATGGATTATGACATCTACAAAGTTGTAGACATGAAAAGCAAACAAAAGTGAATGTGAAGAATTAACATTAGGTTAATTTATGAACAAATGGGTACTGCACCATTGTGAATAAGTGAAACCTGAACTGAGAAATGATTTGCCTAAAGGAGGCCAGATGGATTTTAGAATTCTTTGCAAGAATTGGAGGGCCAACATTGGAGCCCAGTTGCAAGAATAAAATCTTGGGCATTTTACATTTCTGCAAATCACAGATATGTTCAAATGTGTACCTGTCATATGCACTATATCAACATCTCTACAATACTAACTCTATATATCATGTTCACATAGCATATGAGTATATGAGCTGACAATCACGTTGTGAGGTGAAGGGGATGGTGATGCCATTACAGCTAGTGGGAAGGCTGCCAAGGCAGAGACTGGTGTTTGAGACAGCATTTCAACACTTTTAAGTGTCAAACCACTGGATATTTTCAATGACACATCTGGATATTTCCAGCTGTGTTTGTGGCAACAAAACCAGGTATTTTCGATGAATTGTCTGAATTTTCCAGCCCTGATTGTGGTGAAACAATCAGGTAAAAAATAATCTTTGTCTAATCCTGCTCAAGTAGTTTTTGTGCATAAACCTACCAAGATCATGATCACGTTGTCACAACATAACATTAAAAATGTTACTTAAAGAAAAGTACATTTGCAGCATGAACAAATGTAAAGTTTCAACATACAGTATCTGTTTTTTTTT
Organism: Spondyliosoma cantharus; assembly: GCA_900302685.1. Taxonomy (NCBI): domain Eukaryota; kingdom Metazoa; phylum Chordata; class Actinopteri; order Spariformes; family Sparidae; genus Spondyliosoma; species Spondyliosoma cantharus. The sequence continues at coordinate 21,806 of OMLP01044386.1, forward strand.
TTTTTTTGCAAAGGCATACATTGCAAACATGTATTCTGGTGACGAGGTTGTGTAATATCACTGCACTCAGTTATCAGGTTGCCGATGCACACCATGGTGACCCGATCATGTATCAGACAGTATCTTAAGACATACCTTGTCATTATCAAACAACTAAAAAATATATTGTGAGAAAATTGCATTTCTGTGTTTCTTCCTGAACATATTTTTCACTTCTTTTTTCCAGAAACTCAAAAGTAGTCTTTCCACACATAGTAATCCCTTCATTCACATGCCCCCAATGTGCTCTGTTGCACCTTTTAACACAGACATTAATAGCTGTTTAGTACTCAATATATCTCACTTGAAAGTTGAAGTAAATCTCATAATAACATTACCTGCATTTGCAGTACATTACCAATGTATGTATTGTATTGTTACATACTGTATGTGTATGAGTGTTTGTATGCATGTAGTTTTATATGTGTATGTGTGTGTGAGAGAGAGTGTGAATAATGGCCTAAATAATGACTGATAAGTAAAGTTATCTTTGTAACTGTCTTGTGAAAGGTTTTAGACCTGCATTGATGATAATGTAAAGTAAATGAAATGAAGTTAGTGATATGATTGGTAATGTTCTGACTTGGAAATGCTTATTTGTCATCACACAAGTAATGCTATTTTTTACAGTGGTATAAACTGTTACACTCTCCTGGCTTATTGCAATACTTCAACAGAACAGAACTGCTGCTAATGTTATTTGTAACACCTGTGCTTTTCCTAAAACAAGAAATTAAAAAGGTCTGCTGTGGAAAAAGGCCTCTCTTACCTTTGATAAAGACCCAGTCCATTTTTAACACATAAAATACAGGGAATGTGATGCAAACAAAATTGAGGACTTTTGTCTGTGAAAAATCTTAAATTTCTTAGATGATCTTAATTGAAATGACAGTTTTAATTCCATTTTGACAAACATCACTAATGTTAAGTATTCAACAATAGAATTGTACATTATTGGATTAAGTTGTTACCTAGTGTTGTTCCATGCATCTAAGCAATTTGAGAATAATGGCATTTTCCAATACTATGTTTATGCCTCCACAATAGTGTCAGCAGTGGCTGGAGGAGTTCTCAGGTTCTGCGTCCATCTGTAGGTACAACCCATTCTTGTCATATTTTAGGAGTTTCTTCAAATTGGGTACAAATGTTCACTTGGACTAATATGAACTGATTAGATTTTGGTGGTCGAAGGTCAAAGGTCAAGATCATTGTGACTTCATGGCGCCGCCCCATTCTTGTGAATGCGATATCTCAGAAACATATTGAGGGAATTTCTTAAAAATTTCCCCTATGACTCAAGGATGAACTGATTAATTTGCTGGGCAAAGGTCCAGAGGTTAAATGCTGTGACCCCCCAAACCTACTTTTATTTCTATAATTAAATAATTCATATAATAAATCCATTCAAATGTCTATTAGGATGAAATTATAATTTTATGACATTTTAAATCCAAAAGGTCAGACGTCAAATGCTCTGCAACATCATAATATTCTGCAAAAAATCTTCTGATCATTATTCAACACCACAGCTCTGGAACAGCAACTTGGCTGGTGCGCAGAGGCATACAACCACAACGGCATAATTCTAGATTTACTTTTAGATCTCAGATTGGACTTTCCATCTGGTACCGTGGACAACCAGACTAAAATTCTAAACCTCCAAAATCTGAGCCCAAAAGTTTGTCAAACTCTGTGGTTTGGAATTAAGAAAACACATGGAGTAATTTAAGTCTAAAAGGTTCACCTTCTGGTGAGTATGAATATACTCAGTAGATTTGCTGGCACCTATACGTTAAATGTTGATATTTCTTTAGTGGAAATGTTGGCTTTAAGATGAAACTAGGAAAAAAGCGTGGGCGTCACCCAAAATATTAGGATTCTTCCTTTTGAGGACCATTAGCAGGTTAAATTCCTGTCATTAGATTTGGGGGACAGCTTGACTATTAAAACATATTGTTCAAATGTAAATTCTTGGCCTGATGGTGTCACAAAAGGAAAGGTCACAGAGTCCACTAAATTACAGGGCGTAAACATAACCGTGAAAGCCCTACAAATGCCAGAGCTATTTTAATGTTTCAGAATATAATATCTTGCTTCACACTGAAGTTGCAGACAGACCAAATGTTTTCCCTATGGCCTGCCACCAAAAAAGAGCAAGGGCAGTTAAGCTTGGAGTCCATAATTATCAAACCGCACTGATAAAATCCTCTGAGAATAAACTGGTGTGATGTTTGCACAGACAAGAAGATGCTGGACAGCAGGAGAAGAAAACCATATAGAGATAGCTAACTTAACACCTGCATTTATTTCAATCCCAGGTGTAGATTGAGAGAGAAGAACTATTTTGTTGCCTAGTGGCGCATGTGTGGACAATTAGACGAGTATGCATTTTAACTAATATGTAATTCAAAATAATGTTGATTTGAATTTCAATAATATATATATTTTAGGCTTAAACTCTAAATAAACTTAAACTTAAACTGTTTGGGCCAAAAAATTGGCCAGGCTTTACTTCTTGCCATTAGGATACTTTCCCATATTACAACTAACCACCCAGGTCCAAAGCCACTTTGGTACACTGCAACAGTCCCCTGGTGCTCCAAACTCCCAGTTCTTACTGTAAGCTGTGTGGCTAACTGAGCTAACTAGCTAACAGCAGCTACAGTTAAGCAGTAGTAAGTGGTTACTCAGGAGATATACCGGTACTGTCCCAAATGTATGTATTTGACAGGTGGCAGATTACACCTTTAATTGTGCTGCACTATCAAAGAATACACCTTTTTTTTCTTTTTTTTTCACAAACAAATAAAATAATATGCAGTTGTTGCATATTTCTAGCTCGCTATACAGGCACACAAATGGAACATGAAGGAGATAACAGATTATCAACAAATATTGTAGACATATAAAGAAAAATGTATTGTCTGTAATTTACAGACAATATTATCATATTTACAGACTGTAAATATGATAATATTGTGCAAAACAAAAACACAAATTCAATATCGAAGTTTCAAAGCTACAGAATACTGGAGTTTTAAAAGTTTTTTTTTATAAAAGGAAGTGTTAATGTTGCTTATTTGACCTTAAAACGTTTACTGTTAAAATCATATTTACTTTTACTACTTCTCCTTTAATTAATAGTAAATGACGGCATCTTCTTTCCACTTTGGAAATCGTATTTGTACATTCATTCATTTGAAAAAAGAATAGAGAAATGACTGACTGGTGTTGCGTTCCAATTCTCCTAAAACCTCAACTCCCATAATGCCTTGCCGTGCATAGAGAGTAACTACGGTGACGTCAAAGGTAGGGGACCACTGTACAATGCCGTGGACCACTAAAATGTAGTTAAACAACTTTTATCTATAGTTTAGCAGTTGAATGAAACATTTCAGTGAGTGTCCAGATTAATATTAACCACTTTACGTTGCCGCGTAAAGTAAAAACAAGAAAATAGCAGCTGCAAAACCGGACAAACGACCTATTAGCACTGTTAGCACTTAGCTTGTATGTACAGTAGCATGTGAGCAGGGCACACTTTTGTTTATGTTTTGACCGGCTTACTTGTGAACCTGTTAACGTTAGCACGAACAATATGCTCATAACAGTGAGGGTAGGAGCAAGATTCATTTTAAAGTGTGTTATTTAGCACGTCAGGCCTGGTAATGGCAGATACCTTTTGTTAAATTATTTATATGTTTTCAGTTTACTTACATTTTTAAGTTAAGGTTTGTGGAAGTTTGTCTTATCTACAAATTAACTTTTCGTTATTGTACATGTTTTTATTGTTGATATCAACAACAAAAACAAGCGTCAAGTTATTTCATACAGTGTTGACATATGGGATGATGTAGAAAAACTGTTATCTCTAATATGAATATAATAGCCAGTTGGCTAGGCTTACTGTTCATTATTTGACTCAGTTAACTGAAATGCATTATTTCAGACTAAATCATAGTAGACCAAGAAACAGCATAGATTATATAAACTATCATCCAGCTCTGCCTTGATTTGCCCCAGGTGACCAACTGTTTTCTCATCTCTGGTGTCAGGAATTGGTGTAACCTAAAAGTAAATGCAGAATATATTTTCTTTGGCAGAATTACAAAGTTTGATGGTAAAAAACAGTCATTGTTATTGTAATTTTCCTTTGCAGAGCTCATAGAACAACTCAAAAAGGAAAGGATGCATTGGCTGTAGATCCTGCTTTGTCCTTTATGAGCAGAACACAGGATGCCGTACCACTGTGTTGCCTACGGATGCGGCAAAACTGCAGAAGATGGTGTGACACTCTTTAAATTCCCCAAGGACCCAGAGGAGTTTCGCAAATGGGAGAAGCAGGTGCAGCGCACCCGCACCCAGTGGGTTGCCACACCAAACTCTTACCTCTGCAGTGAGCATTTTGGCAAGGAGTATTTTGAGCCCAGGCTATCCACAGGCACTCTGAAACTGAGGCCGGGAGCTGCTCCGACAGTGTTTGTCCGTCCTCACTGTTCTTCCTGCAGTGGAGTTGGCTGTAGTAAGTGCCTGCCTGCTATCCAACGGCGGGGCATTACAGCTGAACCGAGAGAGCGCACCGTAAGTGTGATCAATTCGGTTGTGAGAAGGTCACTGCAGTGAGAAAGTCTCTTGGTTGTTTGCATGTGTGCTGTAAAAACCGAGTCATATTCATGCTCTTCATATATCATTCTGTTGTCTCTCTTTGAAACATGATAAAACGCTGCAGATTCAGTTTGATGATACTGATGAAAGAGGTGATGAAGAACACCCGCCAGGAGGAGGGGTGAAACCGTTAGAAAAAAGCAGAGAAGAACGACCAGGTTAGGAGCAAATGAGGAGATTAAAGAACAAGGATTAAGAGACAAATGTCATTTTTCTGTTTGTTCCTTAAAATGTCATTTTAACATGTTAGGGGAGTCAAATGAGTGAACTTCTTTGTCTTGAACTGATAAACATCACATCTGTATTAGCTCCAGGGACTGTTAATAAAGTTAGATGATGTTTTTCTTCTGTGTAAATGTATTTATTTATTTTCTTTACAGTGGTGTGTGAGATGTGTGGCATCAGCGGCTATATCAGCACCTTCTTTTCAAAGTCCAAGCGTTTCTGCAGTACATCCTGCGCACGTTCCTATTCATCTAACTCCAAGAAGTCCTCCATACTGGCACGTCTGCAGGTGAGTCCACAACAAACAACTCAGAATGATCATTTTGTCTGCAGGGAAGTTATTGGATGTGGTATTTTTCTCATGTACAGGTTCTTACATTTTGGGTTGAGGCTTTTCATTAATACCTGCTGGTGTTTGTTCCTTCAGCTCACTTGTTTTCATGCAAAGCTTTGTTTTTCATTCAAATGCCTCCTGAACCAAAAGAAGAAGTAATTCACACCTAAAGTTTTCTGGCTATCCTTTGTGTCTGTGGTTTAGTCAGTTCTCAATGCTGTGCATACTAATGCCGTACCAAACACTTAGTGACAAAGTCAGTATCCGGACTAAGTGTTGTTTTTCAATTTCTTGGCTTCATAAAAAAGATTTAATATACAGAAAGGTGGTAGGAGTTACAGAAGAAGGCTGCCCCTCTCTTGCCCCTTCACTATCAGCACTGTTGACACCTTTGTCCCTGTTCCTCTCAGAGGCCAGACTGTTGTGGTCTTATAAAACTTCTGCACTGCCTTATACATCAGATAGAAGTTCTTGAGACCTTTGCTCTTGTAAGCAGCCTCTGTCAGCAAATTAACAGCATAAACAACAGTGGATTTCAATTCCTCAAAAAGTAGTTTCATCAGCATCGTATTGATGTTTTTAGTAGTAAGAGTGTCAGCACTGACCTTAATAAAAATTGAGTTTCAGTTTTGGATGCAATCAAAAATCAGCAGAGCATATCTTACTTGACAGGTGTGAGCACAGAGATTGATGGAGAACATTTAGCGATGAAGGAAAGCAAACAAAAAAAACATTGTGAGGACTTAAGGGGATGTGGGCTGCCATTTCTTGTTTCACTGCTGTAAAGCACTGGGGTTGAGCCATTTTTGTGGTTTTTGTGATCATTGTCACTTCATTGTTCGTTGAAGAATATTTAGCCAAAAACAGAGCTCTGCTATTCTATCCGGTTTTGTTTTTATGTGATCTGTCTAGGTTTAAAAAATGTAGGTGGGTCACATCAGCTTACAGGTTTGTGTGTGCTGGTCAAAGTCCCCTGGAATTGAACATTTTAATACCTTGAAATCTAGTTTGTTCCTTTTGTTTCACCAGTGTGTGGGATTTAGTGGCATCTTGCGATGTGGTTGTAGATTTCAACTAAATACTGTCCTACCAAAACCAACCCTGCTCTGCCTCTGATTGGTTGCGTTCATTAACCCCATGTGGCCAATACTTCTCCTCGCTGTCTTTGTGCAGAGAGGGGGGACAGTTTTGCTCTGCCTCCGGAGCTGTGAGATTGGTTAGGGTTAGAATATGAAGGTAAGAATATAACACAATCAGAGGCAGAGTAGGGTGGGCATTAACAAGAAAAACAGTTGGGTCTGTAAAGACTCCATGACT